>CM046871.1:21076957-21164038 GCA_025617745.1 Heliocidaris erythrogramma | reverse complement strand
AAGCATTCTTGCAAAATTTTTAATATCAAATCTGAATATACGTGGTTCGGGGCAGCTAACACTGGCGCACACACATTGTACACACAGGAAGACCGTCCTTAACGGACCAATCAGAGGATGGCAACACCACTGTCTATAACGGGACGTTGTACCAGTCCCGACCACCAGTGTTATAGCTACGGTGGTCGGCGGTGGACGGGCCCGACCAGCACGGGGGATTTCCGTCCACCACTCCGGGTGAAAAACACTGCTTCCGACCGGCACTAATTTCACATAAGAAACAGCATTAAGCGTAACTGTTTGTGAAGAAACGTGGTACTTACATTCATATTTCCATCTTTATTCTTGTTTTATTTGCAATCGTACAAGAATCATGCTTTCTATTTGACAATAAATGATTATTTCTTAAACATTTGCCGATTTTTGTTGTCTTTTGTTACGCACTATACTGTACTACTGTTCGTAATTTGCACGTACAAATAGATATCATGTTTTACGTAGCGTATACCGGTAGCTGCTGTTCTGAATACTGTATTGTCGCCAATACCATGCATCCATCGATCTCTTTGGATCACGAGAATGACTTGTTGCTTGTCAAAGTCGGTGAAATTTGAACCACCACTAAAAAGTTCCTAGCTATAACACTGCCGACCACATAGGCCTAGTGCTCCAAAATCTCTCGGATTGTCAGACGTTTATTTCAGATTATACTGAAAATCTGTCCAAGTAATTGACATCAAAAGAACACTAGCTACCAGCAGATGTGTTCGAAAAGGAAAAATATGAATCTAGATAAAATTGCTGTTATTAGCAAGTTTTCAAGTTGGATGGGGGGACCAAAAGCTACGCACTTTGTTTTGCATGTGGAGCGCGTATTCTCCCATCTACAACGTGTATTAAAAGTGGTGCGTAGCTTTAGTACCCGCGTAGCTTTAGGACCCCCTGCTGTATTACAGATATAAAATCCGGAAGTGGCATTTCGCCGAACTCTCTAGCGGCTAGTCATGCTAGAAAAGTAGAAGAACATGACTTTACTAGTAATAGAGTTGTATTTTGACAAATATTGCACTTCAATTTCAAATTATGTTTAGGCCTATGTTGATAATCTGTTATTCCTGTTACTGTTACTAGTGTTACTAGTACTACTACTAGTACTTATTTATATTTGATAATCTATGTACAAATGTTTGTGAAAGAAGGAAATAAAAATTAAAATGAACTAGGGCCTACAGGTATGAACTATCATTGACATGATTGACAATTATCTTTATCATGACATTATGATTAAGCCTTACGCCCGGCTTTAGTAGGCCTAGCCTAGGCCTAGGCCTAGGCCTAAATTAAAATTTAAAATTGCTTATTCTCAGTCTCACCAGTCACGGATGCAAACTGCTCCGCAAGTGCGTTCATCTCCGACTTACTCGACGCCGACATCCTCTGAATTGTTCATTTGATGGATACGTGACTCAAGATGAGCAATGACGCTCTTAAAAGAATTTAAATTAACTGAGTGAGAGTAGTTAACAATAATATGCATGAATGAAGTCAATGACTAACATACATACAGACCCCATGGATTGATTTTACATGAACACTCGCATCGGATCCGACCAACGCAACCCGAGGGGCAAGACGGCCATACGGCACAGCAGGTTAGCTAGTCTTATTCAAGCGAGCATGACATAATTTCTTGAAGAAAAAAATATGCTGCTCAGTCTCAAGAAATAGATAGTACATGTATTCTTCTTCTTCTTCTTCTTCTCAGTGGATCCTTCTTCTTTAGATTCTTCTTTGGATTCTTTTTTGGATTCCTCCGCTTGGCGAAGAACTGTGCTGCGCTTAAAGATCACATTACAAGAAAATTCCATCAAAGTAAATATTGGCTTAATACTTTTTATTGCATATAGGCCTATATGGCATAAATTAAACAAGGTTATCCAAATTCAACGCTTGGAAACATTTGAAATAATGATTATTGTCAATTATAAAACGGTAAAATACAGCCCCCGATATAGCAGCTGAAGAGCTCCTCGAACGCTGCTGAGATGTGTGACGACACACCAGGGGCCAGTCCTGTCTAAGCAGACGATGTCCCATAACATATCTTACACATTTTTCAGTGCCATGTTTTGTCATCTCATCTTCACTTATTTCTCTTACTTGACTAGCGTCAGTCTTAATGTAAGTCTGTTGCCTCACTCTTAACTTCGTGTATGGTATTATTTTGATGAAAAATGCAGCTTGTAAACAAAATAAGACGCCATTGTATTTCAGCCGCTTGCACCGGGGCATGTTCGGCGTTTCAAGAGGGAACGAATACCATCCGTGCTATTATTCGGAGGGCTTTTCAATATGAAAATGGGGTTTATTTCATTGATCATTGACCCTTCTCCTGTGTATTTACAATCAAACGGTTTTAGTTATCAGAATCAGTTTCACTTTCCCTTTTAGAATGGTGTGAAATAAGATCATGTTTAAATATACCAAACTCTTTATAATTTGATAAATAATTGCATTGCAATTACGTTCATTCATTATAGGACGTCGTCTGCTTAAGCAGGATCGATCCCTAGTGTGACGACATCAAAACATCGTCATATTTCTGTCGAATCCTCGGATATTCCAGATGCTTAGAAGAGCTTTTATTTATGTTGTTTTTATAATCATCATGCAGATACGCAACTTATACGATTGCCATATATATGTAAGCTTCCCAGTTTCTAGTGATACATTAATTGCCATATTTGTGATTTTCTTGTAATGTGATCTTTACTCGCTTCGGTAATGCATGTAAATTTTATACATACCTTTCACACAAAGGTTGCTCTTGACAGCCTGAGAGTTTGCCGGGCATAGCAACATATAATGTATGCAAACTGGATTCCAAGCAGGTTAATGGAATAGCTCGTCACTAGGTGCTCAGCGAATATATGTGCATAAATTTGTATACATTACAGAAGCGGTCTATTATTGTGCACGAGTGATCACGGATCAGTACATGGCACTGTCAGAGGTATCATCAGGGGCGGATCCAGGATTTAGTAAAAGAGGGGGCACAAAAATGAAAGTTTGTGAAAAGGTAGACCCGTATTTTTTTTGGTCTCGCCAGCTTCTCGAAAAGTCGCTCAGTGGGGGTGGGTGGGGGGGGGGGGGGGGGGGGGGGGGGGTGGGGGGGGGGGGGGGGGGGGGGGGAGGGGGGGGGCGGGGGGGGGGGGAGGGGGGGGGGGTGGGGGAGGGGGTAGGGACGAAAAAAAAATTGTTCGCCAAACGTTCAAAAATCGCTTAGTAAGGGGTTATGGGGTCACTTTCCCTCCATAATTCCCTGACAAGCAAAAAAAAAAAAAAAAAAAAAAGGTCTTCACTCTAAAAGGGGGGGCACAATCGCGAAAATGGCGGATCGTCTATGGTCAAATTCATACTTTCTTGCGCCCCCCCCCCCCCCCCTGGATCCGCCAATAGGTATCATCGTGTTATTCTTACCGGAGGGCAGGATAATAAACATATTTCTAAAAGGTGTCAGATATTTTGCACAACGTAAAGTCCATCCCGTCTATTTTTGCTCTACTCCCACTTTAGGGGGGTGAAAACTGCATGCCTTATTTGTAACTAGTAGTTGAATTTTCAAGGGGGAAATGGAAAGGCCGGAACGACGGAATGAAAAAAGCGGGGCTTTTGAACGGCTTTCTCTCTTCTTTTTCTCAACAAGACAAAAATGGTATGCTTTGGAACTGAAATTGTATATACTGAGTGCCCCCCCCCCCGGGCCATGGACTCGCCTCAAAATGCTGGTGATCCTTATTGCTAAAAAATCATTCGCGGCCAGAAGCCGGCCGCGATTTACAGACCCCCCCCCCCCCCCCCCCCCCCCCCCCCGGCATTAGGTTTATCGTGATAGAGGTGCATGTCGTAGGCCTATACCACATGCATCATCATGATAAATAACAGGGTATCAGATTGAAAACACACGAGTCACAGGATTTCGGGATACCACCATGCATGTTTAGGGATTTTGTTGAAAATGTGAACCCGGCCATGTTTAATGATTTTTAATTTTTGTAGAAAACGGGACCCATGTTTAGGGATGTTTTCGTAGAAAACTGGACCCATGTTTAGGGACCAGGGACCTCTTGTGAAAAAGCGACCATTTGGGCGACACATCCCCGTATAGCGTTGTGGAAGTTAGTATCCCCCCCCCCCCCCCCCAAGGTTGAATCCCAATAAATCCGGAGGTTTAAAATAAAATAAGGAAAATTACGCAAAACTCGGGATATGAAAAGATATTATATATACACCGAATTAAGATCATATAGACTTCAAAATCGCCGCGCGCAAATTCTCTAATTTTCCCAGCTTAGAATTTGGTAATAGACCGCTTCGGTAATATAAGCAAATTTTATGCGTACCTTTCAAACCAAGGTTATTCTTGAAAGCTTGCCGGACATATAGCTGCCCCCCCCCCCCACCCCCCACTTTTTTCAGTAAACACGTGCAAACGTATATGGCAGTGCAAAAATGTGGTTATACACGCAGCCCCCCTCCCCCCCCCCCCCCCCCCCCCCCCCCGTTTAAAGGGTTAAAACCTTTTATTTTCGTTTTGTGTTTCGCCGTGGTCTAATAATTATCTTTCTTTTTTTGCCTGTCAGAGAATTAAGGAGTAAGAAGACACCCCAAAAATGCTGACAAATTCTTTTTCTTTTTCTCTTTTATTTTTTCTTTTCTATATTTTTTTTTTTTTTTTTTTTTTGCTCATCAGAGAATTTGGAGTGAAATGCAACCCAAAATGCTGATGACCTTTTAAGTTTTTTTTTTTTATGTTTTTGCTTTTCAGAAACTTTTCAGAACATTAGGCCCCTTCCTCACAAAACCCTGGATCCGCCGCTGTTTAAATGATTAAGTTAATCATGGCTACGCCTATATGCGTTAGGCTCCCCCCCCCCCCCCCCCCATCCGAAAAACGGATCGACGCCCCTGCAGGGGACACCATGATTCCCTCTAGGCGGCATTGGACCGCGGGCAATCGACGCCATTATGCCTATCGGCTATCTATGAAAGAAGAGCATCTAGCTGTCACAACTAGTGAGAGGCTCGAGGCTGCAGTCCCCCCAAAAGCTCCACGACCAAAAAAGGGGTGAGAAAAAAAGAGAAAGAACAAAGGAAAGAAAAGGACAGAAAAAGAAAGAAAGAAAGATTTTTAAAATATCCTCAGAAAAATTTTTATGAGTACAGTATGCTGAAATTTCTTTACCCTTCCACACACTTTATGCCTCTTTTGCACGCAAGATATATTTGTTTTATCACTCCCTTCATTAAACGAGGGGAACTTTACTCCTACCAGTCCCCTTTAAAGTAGGCTTAAACACCGTATTTATCTTTCGAAATATGACCGAGGGAAAATATTATGTGAAACAATTATCACTGCAAGTATAGGGCCGCAATTCGGGAAAATGGACTGGGTGACACTAAATTCCCCCGGAAATTTGGAAGAACATGAAAAATATACAGTGTTTATATACAGCAAATTATTAAGGTTCTGAAGTGCTCTATCCAGAATACAATGTTTCACTATTCAAAATGGAAAATCATCTTGCTCGGTAGCTCCATTCCTTCATTTAATTACTTAAACTTGAAATTAAAAAAAAAATCTATAAACAGGTATCACATAATTATAGGCAGAGAGGAATCATCCCCCGACCAAAAAAAAATGACGATTTAAGCTGCCCATCCTCATAAAGAGAAGAGAGAAAAGTTAAGCCCAGACCGATTTAACTCATGCATGTGTGAATAAAAGTGGTCTTAAATGTAAAGTTCAGACTACAAATGAGCATAAAATTTCTTGCAAATAGAATATTTAATTCAGTACCATAAAGGGCATTGATAAGTCACACATTTTCATGGTACAGAAAAATGCAGTCTTTTTATTTATGAGAGGGGCGGGGATGTATCCCGGCGCCCCCTTCGCCTCCCTCCAAAGGAGTGATGTCCGAAAGTAATATTTAAAAAAAAAATATGGTCTCATATATGGGACTTATAATGAATAATGAGGGCGTCATGAAGGGGCACATAATTATGCAGAGAGGGGCACTTTCTCGAAAGGTATAGCAGATTTGGTCTTGATGGAGGAGGTAGGGGCATATACTCCGTGCGCCCCCCCCCCCCCCCCCTTGCCCTTCCCCGTCCCCCTGAGTCCGCCAATGCTTATTTTAAAATTCTCAAAAAAAAAATCTGAGGTAGATTCATATTCACATTGTTGCGTTAATACCAGACCAAAAAGGAGTTCCGTGATAACTCCTTGACCAGACTAATATATGCTTGTAGTGAGTGGCCAGATACAGCAGCTGTGAGCAACTTCGTGATTCATTCATTCTGTTCCTCTGTGTAGCAGTACTGTGTATCTTCCTTTTTAGTCCGCAGCATTATCAGAGCTGACGAAGACTTGCTGGACCTCTCTGGAATCCAATTAATCCTATCACAATGATTATCTACAAGGACTTTCTGTCTGGTAATTCTAATATTTAATATATTATGTTGCTGTATGCCCGATATTTACGAATAAAAACATTTTTTGACGACACAAAAGGCTAGTTATAGAAATTTCATACGTGACCGAATCTATTGCAACTCGGAAGTCGGGTACTTCAGAGTTCAGTGTATGATGGGCATGATGGGGAGTCCTATGTCTGCGCACCTAAGGTTTTGACCTGTAAATGAACAAGAATTTCTTTAATATTCCCCTAAAGCTTTATTTTATATTATTCCTGATATTCTAAAGAGTAAGTTTGAAAAAAAAATTCATCAAAATTAGAGCAAGAACAATGCCATCTTCACAAGAAACGGTGGACGTGTCATTTCAACATTGAAAAAAAAAAATGTCTGCGCACTCATTCATTTTACACGCAGTTCGGGAGTTTTGACGTGAAAGACATTTGATTTTGAGGCTTGTGAATAAAATGCCTGAAGTAAGACCATTTTTTCATTATTTTGACTCGTTTTTTGCATAAATACCTATCGCTATCAATTATCAAGATGAAAAGTTTGTGTTCGTCATGGTTCGTTGCGCGTTTTGTTTCATTAGAATCGCGCAGTTATGCGTGTGCGCAGACTTGGGCAAAAAAGTCGGCAATCCTAGGTTTTAGCGGTCTAAATTATTTTAGGTTGCTAACTAGGGTTAGGGTTAGGGTTAGGGTTAGGGCATAGACGAGCTGAAGTTAGCAACCTAAAATAAATTTAGACCGCTAAAACCCAGGATCGCCAAAAAGTCTAGCCATACGTTGATTGATAGGCATACAGTACTTCTTCTTCTTCCAGTAGTGTGCATAAACCTCCAAGGAGTATTGTCGCACAGCAGTTGCTTGTCTATCATGTCTATCAGCCGATCAAACGTGTTGCTCGAAAACTTATTAATAATTTTAATAACTGATAATTAATAACTTAATAATTCCAAAAAACAAACGAACGAACTTAGCCAGGACTAGCTTCCTGAGTGTAAAAAAAAAGAAAAAAACCCGACTATCTAGGAGGCTCTTTGATTTTACGATTTAACGATTTCGATAAAAAAAAATGGAATTTACTCGCCGAGCCGACTCGATCGCACAGTGCGTAATGTGTACCGTCGCTGACATTCCTCGCCGAGCCGATTTTTCCCCGTACTGTACCATCTTTCAAATGACTCGATCGCATGGTGCGTAATGTGTACCGTATACCGTCGCTGACTCGATCACACAGTGCGAACGAATCATTTGAATCGACGGTACAGTACGGGGAAAGATCGGCTCGGCGAGGAAATTCCATTTTTTATCATCGAAATCGTTAAATCGTAAAATCAAAGAGCCTCCTAGATAGTTACAGTAATTCTCTTGAAATGTAAGTACAAATTTCTATCTTACCTGCCGAAATTAAGCGATGCGACTAGCCAAACCAATGGGCGAGATCAACTTTGGTTATTTGTACCCTGGAGTTACTCCTAAACTAGACAGAAAAATCCGTCTGGAGTTTTATAACATTTTTTGACTTTCGAGGCTCTCCTCCAAGACAGACGAAGCCTCCCATAGTCACCGTAGTCGAGTACCCCTCCGCGGGCCCCACTAGGTCTATGGCCAAAAGTATTGAGGTACCTCACCCTACACGTTTATTACTAATTAGAAGTCGTAAATCGACATAAATTGACTTATATAGTAAAAATAATGTATACTAAATATAGTGTGCTCACTTGAATTTTGAAATAATCCAAATTTAATCCAAAATTAACCTCGTTTTGACATGTCAGCAGGGTTATCGCAAATGAATAGAGGCGAATGGAATACTAATGTAGTGAACGCACGCACGCGTATAGCCAGGATTAGCTTCGTGAATGTAAAAAAAAAAAAAAAAAAATTGGCTATACGCCTTTTTACATCACGAAGCCAGGCGTTTATCCCCAGCAATCTAATTGCGCACGGGTTAGCAGGACATGAAAATGCCCTGAAATAACACTTTTCTGATAACTCACGCGATCGACAGGCCATTCCCCACAGCATTTCCTCCTAGGGAAACGTTTTGTGTTAGTATGTCTGTTTGATCGTACGTATTTTTACAAAAAAATTTTTTAAAAGATCATTATAAATTTCCGAGAACTCACCAGTGTTTGTGTATCCATGCCTCCTCTTGTCATGCAGATAGAAAATGGCGGCTGCGTGCGACGGCGCGCGCTGTCGGCGACGTATAGTTTCAATTATGGTTGTATCCAATTTTTTTTTACACTCAAGAAGCTAGTCCTGGCTACACACGCAGTATGTGGATCCTATGTACAGCTCTGTAGGCCAGTACCAGATTGATAAGCCAAGGAGCTCGTACAGCTAGGTGGACGGCGGTGGGCGGCCCTGCCCACCACTCAAATTTTCTGCCTGGCACTCCGGCTGAAAGTCAGTCTCCCGCCCGGCATAGCTGTAAGACTACGAGCTCCTTGGCTGATCAATCTGGTACATGCCTACGGAGCTGTACAAAACTACATGGGATGCATGTGGAGGGGGGATATCAACAAAAAAAATCTAGATCTAAATATCTCCATATCCCACATAGTTTCCTAAAGGGATTACCTTTACCGTAGTTCCAGGATCAACTAATATTGTAAAAATTGAATGAATATAAAGAAAAAAGACACAAAAATCGGCAGGTGTGATCAGTTTTTTTTTACCTTGCACGTGTAACTTATATATATGGGACTGCACATGCAAGGTGTAGGTCACTAGTAGCTGTACAAGCTCCTTGGCTTATCAATCTGGTATTGGCTTACCGAGCTGCACATGGGATCCATATACTGTGTGTGGAGGGCAGATATCAAAGAAAAAAACTACCGGTAGATCTAAATTTCACCATTTCTCACTTAGTGTTAGGGGCAATTCCATGGTTAGTAACATTACACTTTATCAAATTTTAATATTTTTGATACAGATAATTCAATAGCTTTTTCATCTGAAGTCCTACTCTTGCAAATATATATTCACTTAACAAAGGTCTACAGTACATAAAGAAATCAAAAGTAAATGAATAAAATAAGAGCTGTAATGAGAACGTTTGATGACGGTTAGTAACGTTACAAAAAAGGACATGAGAAACAAACCAAAGTTTTTGAAATCAAACTTGGAGCCATATCAGTATTACTTCTTAAATGATGACAAATGTTGCCCCAAATTGCTTAGAGATTGTATCTCTCAATTTGTTTAAGTAGAGCCCAAAACCTTGGTTAGTAACGTTACGGTCCAGTACTACATATTTGAGATTCTTATACCTTTTCAACAACTTATTATTGCATACTTTCTTTTAAATTGGTGTTGCTAAATGCCCTACAAATTAATCGAAAAATTCACAAAATATGCAGTATATTTCTGTCCATGACTAAAAAACTGAAGTCCCATCTATCTAAATTTGTGTATGGTTCGGATTCACCTATAAGGGGCCATATTAAATAAAATTGTTTTTGGTGAGTATGAAACCCCTTTGTAAAAACAATTCATGTATTTATTTAAACCCCCCAAATCGACCTGAATTTGAGAAAGAGCAAAAATAAAGATTGGCCTGATGTCCACTTAATCATGGAATTGCCCTTGACATGGAAACCACCCTCGTAGTTTGCTCAAGGGGTTACCTTCCAGGATCATTGAATGAATAATAAAGAAAAAAACAAAAATTGGCAGGTGTGATCAGGTTTTTTTGTTACCTGACATGTGTAATTTGTATACTACACATGCAAGGTAAGATGAAATCAATCTAATCAGCAAAATTTTTAGGAAATAATTCCTTCATAGGATAACAAAAAAGCTGATTTCACTACTTCAATAAGATATTTATCACCTTGATCAAGTGAAATTTCAGATCGTTTTTGTCCGTCGATCTTGCTCCTTAAAAACACTATGTGCTGGAGATAACCGTACACACTCTCTTATGGGGGGCAATTCTCTGTGTGAACACAATCGACTACATATTCTCCTTATCGTCACCTTTTCTTTACTTCGCCTTCAACCAACTTTGTGCACTTTACCTTAGTCTTCATTGGCTTCACTTTGGGCGTTATGAATTTGATATCGATTGCACCATCTCTTTCTCATTTTTCTCCACGACAGGGGATGAACTTTTCACAGACATCTACCCCATGAAGTTTATTGGTGAAAACAAGACCATAATAGAACTTAAAGGAAAGGTGAGTACAAGTAGGGTTGGCTAATTACTAAGGCCTTTGGCAAATTGTTAATTAGGCCTTGCAAAAACTACTGGATAAAACTGAAGTGATGTAATGTTTTTGAAAATGGTGTCTGCAAAATTTTCAGTAATTTTTTTTTTTTTGGGGGGGGGGGGGGAGGGGGATTTACATGACTGTGTTAAGAACCGACGGGATGACTTGGTGCTAGTATGTATCACCATAGGAAGACAATCTCATATTTTGGGTTTCAAAGGTCAGAGGTCAATTTCTGAAATTTCAGGTGTTAGTCTCGTTCTCCTGATAACTCGAGAACCATTTGAGGTATAAACTTCAACTTGGTGCTAGTAGGTATCACCCCAGGTAGATTTTGGCAAATGTAGCTCAAAGGTCATGGAGGTCATTTACCATGAAATTTCAGGTTTTTTGCCTTGTTAACACTCTTGAACAATTTAAGCCATTAACTTCAAACTTGGAACTACTACGTAATAGCATGTAGTAAGATGAACTGATTAGATTTTTGTTCTCGGAGGTTAAAGTTGACAGGTCGTAGATGTCATGTCAAATGTTTTTATGCCTCTGCCCACCACAGGTGGTGCCGGAGGCATTGTTTTCGAGTTGTCCGTACGTCCGTCCTGCTTTCTCATACTCGCGATAACTCAAGAACCATTTGAGGTATAAACTTCAAACTTGGTGGTAGTATGTATCACCATAGGAAGAGGATCTCATTAGATTTTGTGGTACAAAGGTCAAAGGTCAAAGAGGCCAATTTCTGAAATTTCAGGTTTTAGCCTTGTTAACGTGATATCTCAAGAACCATTTATTTGATCCGTGAACTAGTATGCATCACCAGTGAGACAAACTAGATTTTTGTTCACATAGGTCATTATACAGCTGTATGTGAAATAAAATGGGGTTTTTTTTTTACCTTTGTTATCACCATATCTCAACTAAACACAACACAAAAAGTAAGTTCCCCCTAAAGCAAAATGGCGTAAAATTTTAACGAAAAGGTTTTAAGCAAAATAACATGGCAGGAGTGTTCCTACACATATTGACTAACTTCTGTGTGAAAATGAGATTGATCTGTCAAGTCATGCATGAGTGAGCACACATTAAAGGGAAAATTGTCACTTTTCAAAAGTCACAGGAGTCATATTTTACACCATATTATTAACAGTGAATTTTAGCATTTCTTGCTTAATTTTAAAGTGTGCTCACTCAACCAGCCAGAAACTTGCCTCTTGTGTTTACACAATTGACAACTCATTTTGGTAGCAATATCTGATGTTAATTTTTTCAATAATGCGAATGGATTTTGCCATTTCAAAGTTAAGAGGGTTGAACATTGCTACTTTCCACTAAAATTGTGCTCACCAAACCGTGCAAAAAAACGAAAAGTGTCAGGATAGGTGCAAAGGGGTCAAACGATGGATGATAAACAACTACAGCACTTGAACAAAAAACAGAAACAGAATTCGCCAAAATGACCCCCCAAAATGGCTCTTGTGACTTTTGAAAAGTAACAATTTTGCCTTGAATGTGTGCTCGCTCATGCATGACTAGACGGATCAATTTTATTTTTACACAGAACTTAGTCAATAAGTGTAGGAACACTCTGACCAAGTTATTTTGCTCTCAACCTTTTCTTTAAAAAGTTATGCCATTTTGATTTAGGGGGAACTTACTTTTTGTGTTTATTTTGTATTCATGACTACAAGGATATGAAGTGATCAGACTTTATAAGGTGTAAGGTCAAATGTCAAAGAGATCAATTAACATGTAATTAGAGGCTTTTTATTCTGGTTATCACAATATTTCAAGAACAGTTTGAGCCATCAACTGAATTTAGGCAGAGGCATATATGAGACGCATTCTCATTCATTTTGTTTTTGCTTTGTTAGCACCGTATCTCAACTATTTTGTATTCATGACTAGGGAGATAAAGTGAACAGACTTTTGGGTTATAAGGTCAAATGCAAAGAGCTCACCTAACCAGTAATTGTATCCCCCGGCAGAATGCCGGAGGATACTTTGGATTCAGCAGCGTTCCACCGCCGCCGCCGCGTCACATTCTTGACTCTAACGGTCACGTTTCTCAACAGATTTTTTTCAAATTTTGTATGGAGGTGTATCTCGCCAGTTTTTGGTAATGTTGCCACCAGTGTCCCGTCTGTTATAGGGTCAAAGTTCATACTTCAGGGGATGGCTTGAGTGTACTCTGCAGGCCACATTTTGTATGGAGATGTATCTTGGTATAATCTACACATACATTTTGGTGATGCTGCCCTCATTGTTCCGTCCTTTATAGGGTCCACGGTCATTTGTCTGTTTCATGCACTCTTCTGCATTTCTGACGGATTTCGTTGAAATTTTGCATGAAAGTGTCTCTTGGTGTAATCTGAAAACCTATAGTTTTTGGTGATGCTGCCACCAGTGTCCCGTCTTTCATAGGGTCAAAGGTCATACTTTGGAGGATGGCGGAGTGCACTCTGCAGGCCACATTCGTAATGGATTTCTTTCATATTTTGTATGGAGATGTAACTTGATATAATCTACACATCTTTACTTTTTGGTGATGCTGCCCTCATTGTTCCTTCCTGTATAGGGTCAAAGGTCATATGTCTTTTGTGTGCTCTAACTTCCACATTTCTTGCCGGATTTCTTTCAAATTTTATATGGAGATGTGTCTTGGTGAAATCTACACATCTTTAGTGTTTGCAGATGCTGCCCCCAGTGCCGCTTTTTATAGGGTCAGATGTCATATTTTGATTGCATGCATTCTGGAGGACACATTTGTTGACTGATTTCTTTCAGATTTTGTATGGAGGTCTGTCATAGATTACTCTAACCTCTACAGTTTTGGTGATGCTGCCCCCAGTGTTCCACCTTTCATAGGGTCAAAGGTGATATTTTAGTGGATATCTTGTGTGCGCTCTGAGGCCACATTTCTTGACAGATTTCTTTCAAATTTTCTATAGAGATACATTATTCTCTAATCTACACACATTGTTTTGATCATGCTGCTCCTAGTGTTGACAATAATGGCGGCAATCTCTATGCCATCCTTTTGTTTGAGGGAGGGGAGGGGGGAGGTTCTTTATCCCTCCTTCGAATCATTGCCAGTGCTGGGGGATACATTCACATTGTGCGGCAATGGACATTTTTAGTTGTAGGATTTGTATTCTAGTTATCACAATATTTCAACAACAGTTTGAGCCATCAATTCAATTTAGGCAGAGAATTTTTTTTTAATGTTAACCATACATCCTGGCCTAAATTTTCTTTGAAGGTGGAATTCCTAATTTAAATCTTTAGTCAGTCACCGTGGGGCGAAACCCTGGACTACCACACTTTTTAAACGTATATTAGACACTTACACTGTAGGTGTGACAAAATTTGATTGAGTCAGTCCCCTGTTTGTTCCATTAGTCTCTCAAAGCCATTGTAGAATTAATGATCTTTTGTGCATTATGGTAATTACAATGTTTGTTTATTTTATGGATGGCAGAGAGTGACAGAAAGCAATGCTGTTGATGAATCAGCCTTCGGAGCCAATCCATCTGCTGAGGAAGCATGTGAAGGAACCGAGGACTCCAGTGTAACTGGCATCAACATCGTCCTGGCATGTCGGCTTCAGGAGGTCCCAGCATTCCCTCTAAAGGAATACAAGAAAGAAATCAAGAAATACTGCAGCAAGTACGTACCAAATCAAATTTCTCACAAACACGTGAACCACATATTTCATATGCAAAAGCAAAGGGTAAAATGAGAGCCAAATGCAGAACAGAACATTACTTAACTATCTATATAATCACATTTCTATTTGTTTGTGTTTTTGTAATGCCATTTGCCTGAGATGCGAAGGTCCTGTAACATGTAATGTAATTCTTTCATTTTGTTTCATGTCCCATTGTCCCTTATGTTTTTTCTTACATTGTGCAGATTGATGGAAGCAAAAGAAAAAGAAATTGAGAGACTAGAAGGGGAAAACAGGGCGGAAGAAGCAAAGAAGATGAAAGAAGACCAACAATCCTTCAAGAAGAACTTCAGTGCAGACCTCAAAGAGGTTATTCTTGATCCATTCAAGACGAAGGACTTCCAGTTCTTTGTGGGCGAGGAAATGCAAGAGTCCGCCATGACCGCACTCATGACATATCCTGAAGATGACCCAGAAAACAGGCCTGTTATGTACTTTATCAGACATGGCTTGAAGGAGGAAAAAGTGGTGAGTATTGTGATTTTATTGACAGGATACATCAGGTATTATATTGGGACTACCTGTGTTGTTTCTAGGAAAATTTTGATCTTCAAATTTCCAAGAATCTTACTGAATATTTCTTTTATCAAAGGCAAGATGTAGGCACTGTTTATCAGACAGAGGTGACATTAATTGTGTCATTTTTAAAATCAATATATTCACTCTCCTTTCAAAAGTATATGTCCAAATTTCATGAAACTTGCACATAAGGGATATGGAGTATCAAAGATATTCTACAACAACTTCCAGGTCAAAGGTATAGGTCAGTTATCAATTTAGGTCCATTGTCATTTATGCTTTAGAAACTTGACTTTAGGTTTGATTAAAAATTTCTCTTTCCAAAATATTACTCTAAATCCATGAAACATGGACGCAATTGTCATTTAGTACTGAAGATTATTACAGGGCCTCTGCAACCAAACCCAACCTAAATGCAAGTTTTTTGCTGTTGATGGCAGGGATGCATTGCAACTAATATTCTGTTATTCAAACATCTAGATATGTTTCCTAGATTTTTAAATGTCTTTTGAAAAAAAAATTCCAAGCTCCTAAGCTCCACCCCCCAAAAAGCTCCAGATCTCATTCCTGCAATGACACCATCTGTCAATCATTAGTCAATCATCAGTGAGGTACACTAACATTGTATAATAGACAGTGGGAAGTAACTTCCCCCCAGCTCAGTACATGCTCACAATAGAATTGCATGCTTTCAAACAATACCCCCTCATTACCATTCTTTTCCTGGTGATGCTACAGCATGTCTGAGATAGCAACTAATATGAAGGTATTGTATGGTCTATTACAACAGATGGTCATCTCTGGCAAAGCTTCATACCACTGTCTCTCCTTAGCTCACTCATGATTTACAGATGATGTAATTGCAGGAATGAGATCTGGGGCATTTTGGAGGGTGGAGCTTAGCATTTTTTGAGAAAATTAAAAAATATTTAGAAATTTATGAAACATATGTTTGAATATCAAAATATAAGTTGTATGCATCCCTGCACATCAATAGGAATCAACTTGCATTTGGGTTGCAGGAAACCTTTAAAGTCACTTTTTGATGGCGTTTTCAACCCGTTCTTGACTAAGACACATGACTAAAGATAGAAGAGCACGGGGGGGGGGGGGGGGGGGGGGGGGGGGGGGGGGGGGGGGGGGGGGGGGGGGGTTATATGCTAATTAGTATGCGCATGTCATTGAAATTGCTAATCGCTCCATATATTTGTGTACAGTTACATGCTGTCAATAGACAATGGCATTTTAATTAGCTAATAATTCAAAAAATTTGCATAATTGATTAAAATTAATCACACCATCAGATTTAGCATGTGAAGATCTATCGACATGCAAATTTTAAAGTTCATTGGACATTTCGTTTCCGAGATCAATTGAGGGCCTCCCAGGGCGCCCCCCCCCCGTATTTGCATGGAGCAAAATAGCCCAGTTCAGTAAGGGTTAAGGGCTAAATTGATGACATTTTGTTCTTCAAATTGCAGCAATAATTTTCTTTTGGTGCTACATGGTTCTAAAGGTGTAACATCTTTGAGGAATTTTGTTAAAAAGTTGAAAATATTGCCAAGTTTGATTAAAAAAAAACAATGATTTTGAATCTGTATGAGTTGCCAATTTAAGAATTTTCAAGCTTATTCTCGTTTTTAAAATTCCTGGCATCAAATGCAGTATGGTCATGCAACAATTATGGACATAGTGTTTGCAGAAATTGTTTCTCTTTCGGCTTGTGTAATCTGGCATATTTTGGGGGCTCTGAATCAAAAGTTATTGAGCCAAACCACAAAATGTGGTCAATTGTATTGAAAGGGTTAAAAAAAAAACCTACATTAAACAGTCATGATTTACTGCAGCATATGTGAACTGAACTAGCCTTAATGCATCAACTAATAGCTGAGAGTCTGGTTTTGTACCATGTGACTTGTCAGTCGCTAATGATGCTAAAGTAACAAGGAGTATATATTCTCTCACATCCAGCATTTCATTGCATTAAAGTGTATGGATAAGATGTGTTCTCTACAGTTTATACAGTGAAACCTCATTACAAAAAAATCTCTCGAGACCAAAGGATTATCCTTGTTATATTGATATATTTTAATATCTGGGCTAAAAATTAATTTGATAAAATTAACAAAATTACCTTGCTATAAATACTGTTATTTATACCGAGGTCCACTGTACATGTGCATTATATAATGAATGTTTTATGGAAGGATGAAGATTAAAGATAAAGTTGAGTTCTGGTTGTGCTATTACAGTGTGAAAGAAACTGTCTCAAAGCAATTGGAAAAGGTTGATCATGTCTACACGAGGACTGGTGTAAACCTTGAGGTTTTGGAATCGACAAAATGATAAGAAATTTACCTAATGTACTGCACACAGAAATGGGTATATGGGACTATACACACATGTGGCATTGAATGTTCGGTCCAGCTATTTCAGCCATTTTGATGATATGATATTCTTCTATACTAGAGTAAAAAGAATGACAAGGCTGACACATTCTTTTTGTCACCTTTACCAGTACTCGACTTTCTCTTAAAAGGGCGGTTCATTTTTTGACTTGTTGTGGAAGCAGAAAAATACAAAAACCATAATGCTGAAAGTTTGAAAGAAATAGGACAAAGAATAAGAAAGTTATGGATGTTTGAAAAATGAGATCAATAAATCCATTTGGTGAGTCGATTGTGTGATATATGGCAATCAACTCATTTGTTGTAACTCTAAATACAGGGGAAACTTGATATAACAAGGCCGTCAGGACTGAAGGATTTTCTTTGTTATAGCCATTGTCTCGTTTAAAAAAAATATATATTTTAGTTTTCCGAGATTTATCGTGATTGCACAGTATGTTTCTTGTTTATTTATTCATTTTTTGTAAAATGAAATTTTATACAAAGAAATTCAGTTCTCACTGTCTCGTGCTGTGTGCAAACTTTGGTCTGGACAGAGTGCTTGATAAAAATGATTGAAACAAAGTGAATTTATCTTTCTTTTTTTCTCAACAGGACCAACTGTTAAAAATTAATTTATTAGCCAATACAAGCTGAAAATTTGTACCTTTCTGCCAAGGAATTCACTGCTCTACTATGTCTTTTATCTTCTCTTTTTCTTCTACAGTAATCTCGCCTCATTGCCTGAATATTATCCTGTAGATACATCCACTCGCCAAGTTCCATCACTTTTCTCTTTCCGTCACCACAAGGGAAAATACTTCAACATCTATATGCCATCTGTGATATATGCTTCTCAAAGGAAATCAGGCATCAGACACACTGGACTGAAGACAAATTCAAAAGAAATTTAGAGAAATTATTTGAGAGCCTACCAAAATTCAGGTGGAGGGGGGGGAGGGGGAGAAAATAAGCTAGAGAAACTGTAAAATTGGCCATTTATGCTGAACAAACTCTTCATGTGCTGCGCAACATTTGCAAGCTATTTTACATAGCATGTGAAAGGTGTGCGTTTTGGGGGAAAGCAACATACAGAAGAGCTCCAGGCTTGGGTACTGCCTTCATTCTTGTGGAGAAGCATCAACACTTCTGCTGCGCTACAATCGTAACTATATTTAATGAAGACCCTCCCTCATACCGGTATGTCAGCTTCCTGTCAAGTGATAGTTAATGGAAATGCTAATGACTCAAAATCCAATCTTGAGTTGTATACATTTGGTATTGTGATTTCATGTAGGTAAAACTTCGACTTGTGTCACAGCAACTGAAGTCACTTCCAAATGTGCAATTCCGTTATTTATATAGAAGTGGAAGGCCTACAGAAAGCATTCCATGAAGTGGACATAGCAGATTGAGACTTGTCCTGTCGCATTTATTACATGCCAAATTTTTGTTGAATTTTTATTGATTTCAGTTGAGAACCTTCAACCTATATACAACCATATAAACATTTATTTTGTCCAAATGAACCCAATTCGAATAGCTTGATTTTATCATTGAAAGATTGTGTACTTCAACTGTTTTTACTTCATATAATGTGTCTTACAAATTATATAATCATAGTTAAAGACCGAAGCAGGGTTTATGCTAGTCTATAGCCATGTGTCGGTGAGGTTTATAAAAGACTACATCTTCAAACTGGTCAATGCCACATGTGCAATCCTTGTAACGATGAACAAGTCAATACATGTAATGAATTCAGTAAGAAAACTCCAGGGCTTGTTAGGGAGATAATTGTCAATGTTGAATATAAATTATGTAGAAAGTAAAGAATGATACTGCTTTGTGCAGTCTTCTGATGACAATCCGCTTTTATGATATTCCGTAAGAAGATGTTCCGGGGTGCTGACAGCAAACAAATTATGTGTGTACACTGTATATTTAATACAAAATTAAAGAGACAGTTAAGAAACCGTGAGAATTTCTGTGATGTGGTTACATTTTTATTGTGGCGATTCATTCAAGACAGTAGCTGTAGCTCGCAACCCAAATCTGTACCAGGTTCTGGACCGGTAACTCGTGAAGGAACATAGTTAACTCTATCCTCAGAACTTTGACACCAATTCATGTCTGTGCTTTTCCATAGAGGGCTTTGTAACACTGTATTACAATACACTCTTAGTAGACATGAACATATATTTCTGAGTAATAAAAGGGTGACAAAGCTTTTTCACATCTATTTTCTACCGGACTTCTGTTTCCAAGTTGACCAGATTCGAGTTTTTGTCTAGTTTGGGTCTGGCTCGGCTCAAAACATTCAGTCTGGCGAGTTTGAGACGGGTTCTGGTTCCGAGCTACAGCACTTAGACAGCGGCCGAGTGTTTTTTGTGTGTAATTTTTTTTTAGGGTCTTGAGGGGTTGAATATCACATGTTTTAAAAAAACATTTAAATTGCAATCCAAGTTTGTGAGGGCAGGAAATTGTGAGAAATTAGTTGGCAAGAGTTTGAAAGAAGTCGAAAGAATGATCTGAAAGGTGAGTGCACAAAATCTATGTGAATCTTTAAAATGGTAAATCTGACAACTGATCATTTAGACCGATGTATAGTGGAACCTTGTTATAAAGAAAGAACAGTGTTTTCATCTTTCAAACTTTCACCAAAGTATTACAGTGCTTTTTTTTTTTGCTTTTTTTTTTACACAACCAAACTACTTGGCAAGGTTGGATTACTCAAAGAAAAATAAAAGAAGAAAATCATATAGTGCTATACAAACAAGAATTTATTTAATTTTTGGATCATACTCATAAAAGGTGGACCAATTTTAAACCAGGAATATATTTGGAGCGCCAAGTGTCGAGTTCTTTCTTCTGCACAGATTTCTGTAATTCTGAAAGAGCTTGAATAAACAAAAGAATCTAGCAATGAAAATGAGAAATTGATTTCATGTATCGTTAACAAAGTAATGAGCAGAAGCAGTGCAATTTATATGGGATGACTATGAGGAGTTTGACACTTGGTGCTCCAAAATCAGGACAAACCTTTCCCAGCTGCTTCCAGGCAGTTTCTTCACAATGTCATTGCATGGACAGAACTCCACTTTATCATTAAACCTGGACTAAAGATAGTACATCATGTACATGTCTACCTTTTTGTGAATACTGGCCTTTTTCTGCTCACCTCAAAGGCCCCCCCCCCTTTCATTCCAGATCGTTCTCTCGTTTACTCTCCCCCTCACACTCTCTCACACACTTTGCCTGTTTCTCTATCCTGTCTCTATTCCAATCCATCTCTCTTTAAATCTGCTCCTCTAAGACCCCGTTCTCATTACAAGATTGGAAAGTGGACCGCACTATCGTGGGGCGATGCCAGGGAGGTCCACTGGCATGCTGCAGGTTCACACCTGCAGAGGGTAGCGTGATCTATCTTGGCACTCTGCACAGTAAACTGCGAATAGGAGTGCTGTAGATCGCATTATCTCTCGTGGACCACCCCCAGAGGTGGTCCGGTTTAGGATCTCCGTGGATCGCGCTGAAAGGACGTTCTCACTTTAGAGGTGGCGCGATCTAGCGCGCACTAGAGACGCACTATCCCTTGTAATGAGAACGGGGTATAAGTTTGTTTATTAATCATCAGTCTCTCTTACGATCCATCATTTTTTCTTTTTTTCTCCCATCACTGCATCTCTTCTATTTCCATTTCAACCTGCTCCCTCGCTCTCGCTCTTGAATTTCTCTATCCCTGTCTCTCATCCCCTCCTCTATGTCTATACGGTGGAACCTCATAACAAACTCCTTGAGACCATGGAAATTACCTCCTTATGTCAAAACCTTGGTATATCAAGGCTGAAAAAGAATAGAATACAAAGAAGCGGGACTGATAAATTACCATGTTATAATGAGAGTTTGTTATAACCGTGTTCTTTATAACAAAGTCCCACTGTTTATTAATCATCAGTCTCTCTTACGATCCATCATTTTTTCTTTTTTTCTCCCATCCACTATCATCCTTCCTTTAATGCTATCTGTTTCTGCACCTACTTCTGTATTTTATATTCTCTCAAAGTTCTGTTTCTCCTTGCTCTAAATGAATTATGAATATAGTGGAACCGTGTTATAACGAACTCCTTGTGACCAAGGTAATTACCTCTTTATATTGAAACCTTGTCATATCAGGGCTCAAAACAATAGAACACAAAGAATTGTATAACAAGTTTGTTATAGTAGTGTTCTTTATAACAAGGTTGCACTGTATAATTGGTTTGATATGTTCTACAAGCAAATGAGAAAAAGTACTTTGCTGCAGAGGAGCATTATCAAATTTGTGCACTTTTTATTCAAGGTATTTTTAATACATAAAGGAGAAGTCCACCTGAAAATAGATGGGTTTTATTAAAAGCTGAAAAAGGAGAGAAGCAGATGAAGGAAAATCTAATGAAGGATAAGAAATTCATGAATTTTTCAAGTTATCGAAATGTAAATCAGCAGCTCTGTAAATACCTTTTAAGCACCTGTCCCATTTGTTATGTACTAAGAATTTCACAAATTTCATTTTTTCTTAGAAAAAATATTTCATTATAACTGTGCCTTCGAGATATTATTGCACGTGTTTTTATACTCCTCAATTAGAAAAATGAAATTTCTTCATCAACAGCATGCAGAAAGCATATTGGAGAGGTGCAAAAAAAAGGTACATCAGAATTACATTGAATTTGATTGTTACAACTTTGAAAATTAACTTTATTAACTTTCTATCTTCTATCAGGTTTCCTTTAAACATTCACTGATCCGTTTTGCTCATTTTTCTGCTTTTAATATAAAAATCAACTTATAATCAGAGTTGACTTCGACTTTAACAAACAATACTCAGTATTCAAATCATCAGCAATGAGTTAAACATGACACGACAACTGACAGAGAGTTTGTTCCTGCAAACGATCACTCATCTTGACAAAGGCTTATTAAAAATACATAATTTGTCTTGTGCCTATCACAAGAATTTTAGCAGGGAATTTCTTATAAACTACGCTACAAGCAGGTCTCAACATGAACTGAAAGGTGTTTTTTTTTGGGGGGGGGTTATATTTTCATCCAAAAGTGAAAATATTGTTGCCGTGTAAACCAATTTTTTATTGGCTGAGACTCGAGCTTTGGTGGCTCAGATTAACAATAAAATACAAGGATTTCTCATTTTGTAGGTATACATGTAAAAACTGTTATACTTTTGTTGCACCAACACCTCAAATAACTTACTTTTAAAGGGAGCGACAAGTCGCAATCTATGGGCGGTTTTACTGTTGGCTGCTCCTTTCTCTGGATCAAAGTTCAAAGCGACTTCAATTTATCGCGCGCAGCTAATAAAAGTTCGCACATTGACCCAGATTTGAGTAAACAAGATCGCCCGTTCTTTATTCCAGTATTTGAATCTCATTGGTCGGTTACGTATGTAGGGATTCGAGTTAACGATCAAGCGAGGAATTCGGCAATAACATTCCTTCGGTAGCGCACGATTGGACCTGAATGTATCCGAATTTCCCCGAGTCAGGCCAACTGGTCAGGCCCATGGATTACGACTTGCCAGTCCCTTTAATAACTCACTTTGTCTTAATCTCTCTCTCCCTCTCCCTTTTTTTCTCTGTCTTGATGTCGCTTTGTCTTCCTATCTCTCTCTTTACATACCCTTCTCTTCCTGTGCCCTATCTCCTCTTGCATCTTCTATCTGTATTTACTATTTTTTTTACAGCTCACGAACCATGTCAAAAGAGAAAGAAAACAACAAGCAGGACTGTCACTTTAATTATCACATATACAAACAGAATTTTTTTTAAACAAACGTGGGAAACCACATCTCTTATGTTTTTAATATTTGTTTGCCTGACATAGCAGTTTGGTGGCCCTGGACCATCGGGCCAGTGCTAGTGTCAAGCCTCGCTATGAGGAACGCCTGTTAATACCATTCTGCTGGGCATACAAAACAAATGCTTCTTTCTCCCTCTTCCTCCTTGTTCATCATCTTTGTCTTCATATTTTCCCTTTCTTCTTTTGTTTCTTCTCCTTGCTCACCTATTCCATAGCATCATGATTTTGGACATTCCTGTACCTTGGTTTTTAAAGTCATCTTGACCTCTCCCCGTCAGATCCTTCTAGTTTAAAAAAATAAGTCAACTGATTGACAGGAATAATACTCCTCTGTTTTGTATAGAGCTATCATATTCTGATAAAATGACCTGAAGCGTTTCTAAAGCGATTTGGAAAGTTTTAACCTGGTTTAGCTCCATCAGCCATTATCAGCGCACGGTGCATTTCAAAGGAATAAATCTTGACAGGTACCCATTTTACTTCTGGGTCAAGAGAGGCTAATGTACATTTCAATATGTTGTGTCCAAGGACAAATGAAATAAGCATGGAATTTGAACCCAAACCTACAGACTGCTAGTCAACCCAATGCACCACTATACCACAAGGCTCCCGCATATCTGTAACTAATGGCAATTAAGAAAGTTTGCTATGCTATGTTTCATTATTTTACCATATCATCTATACCTATCCCTGTCTCTGCCTCTCTCCCTTTCTCTGTCTCTATCTCTCCTATCTCTTTCCCTTTCTCTTTCTCTTTCATTATCCCAGTCTCCATCCCTATCTCTTTCCCTCCTGTGTCTGTCTCTGTCCCTTTCCCTGTCTCTTTCCCCATGTCTACCCATCCTATCTATATCCCTGTCCCTTCTCTCTTCTCTTTCTCCATTTCTTTCATTTCTCCTCTCCTCTCTATCTCTCCTCCTTTCACTTTCTCTCTCTCCACCCAAAGTCCTCCATCCTCCTTCCTTTTCTCTTCTATCCATCCTTGAATTGTCCTCTCGTTCCCTGTCCCAGTGTTCGGTCCGATCCCTCTTGTCCGTCTGTTCATCCTCTCTTCTCCTCTTATCTTTAGCTTCATCTTCCCCGTATCTACTGGAATGATAAGAACTCCTTGCTTCTTGATCGTTGTTGTATCTCCTCCTGCCTTCCTCTCTTTCCTTTCGCTCGGAAGCATCCGCTATCCTTCTATCATCTCTCTGCTCTATCTTCTCTTTCTTTCTTCCATACTCCTCATCGTCCTCCTTCTTGATTTTCACAACAGGTGGTGACGCACTGCCATCGCTATCGTATGCCTTCTTCTTTTTCTTCTTCTTTTCTTTCTTTAATTTCTTCTTCTTTGCCGGTCTATCACTTCCTAAAGTCAAATGAAAATAAACAATATTTTCAAATAACAACTGCGGTACATGTATTTTGATTACATCTACAAGAGAAGCAGTACATTTTGCATCATTAAAGGTACAGTACATAAAGACTTGATTAAGAAAGCAATTGAACTCCTTTATCAACTTGGCTTAGAATGTAGAAGAAAAAAATCATGCCACATATATTAAGATAAAAGAGGTTCATTTTTATCAAGAATAATACTTATTCTTAATGTACCCTGGTATGAATAACCCTAAAATAATATAGGTGTCCTCATAACTAGCGGAATAATTTCAAAGCAATGCATTGCAACTGTCTCAACCTATAATAATATTAGTAAACGAAGAAGCTTGACTGGGGAGGAATTTTTAATTTGTAAACAAATCTTTAGGCATTTTACTCCCAGTGTTAAAGATCGTATGCTCGATCTGTAATGAAAAACACAAGTCAGAAAAAATTGGAACCAGCGGGATTCGAACCTGTCATTTACTGCTTGCCGGGCAGCGACTTAACCACCAGGCTATTCTGGTTCACGGCCAAGTCACGATGAACTAGTACCCAAGATCCTCTTCTTTCTGACTCATTAATATTCATTTTTAACGGTCCGCCGTAGACGAAGAAGCTTGACTGGGGAGGAATTTTTAATTTGTAAACAAATCTTTAGGCATTTTACTCCCAGTGTTAAAGATCGTATGCTCGATCTGTAATGAAAAACACAAGTCAGAAAAAATTTGAACCAGCGGGATTCGAACCTGTCATCTACCTGCTTGCCGGGCAGTTTTCTGACTTGTGTTTTTCATTACAGATCGAGCATACGATCTTTAACACTGGGAGTAAAATGCCTAAAGATTTGTTTACAAATTAAAAATTCCTCCCCAGTCAAGCTTCTTCGTTTACTAACCATTGTCTACGGCGGACCGTTAAAAATGAATATTAATGAGTCAGAAAGAAGAGGATCTTGGGTATTTGATTCTAGTTCATCGTGACTTGGCCGTGAACCAGAATAGCCTGGTGGTTAAGTCGCTGCCCGGCAAGCAGTAAATGACAGGTTCGAATCCCGCTGGTTCCAATTTTTTCTGACTTGTGTTTTTCATTACAGATCGAGCATACGATCTTTAACACTGGGAGTAAAATGCCTAAAGATTTGTTTACAAATTATAATAATATTATTTTAAATTACATTTTGGATGGTGCAGTATAGTTTGAAGAGCATTTCCACAAGCACCAATGATAAGTATTTGTTGCATGCAATTTCAATTTGTTATGAAAATTAATATACATTTCACTAACATAATAACATAGTTTTCAGAATATGGAACCAGGGCCCTGTTTCATAAAACTTGCTACTGATAAAAAACTAACACAAATCTATGACAACTTTGCTCTAAGCCAATCAATTTCAATGATTTCAGTAACTTATAACAATTACTGCAGTTTTATGAAACAGGGCCCTGATCTACAACTGTTCTCTATTGTACATGACGACAAGCAGCACTTGTCTAATATCGTACCTTTTATTGGTAGAACTAATTCTTCTTCATCTTCCTGGTCGGATGTTGGAGGTGTCTTGGGTGCGCATCCTTCTTCTCTCAGCTTTTTAGTAGCATCATCCAACTCTTCATCATCCTTGGGCTTTCGATACTCAGACACATGGTCCACCCTCAATGTCCTTCCCTTCAGCTACAGTAGAAAGAAATAGTACTGACGCTTAATAATTGGAATACTGATTGAAGAAGGTTGAGTTCTGGAAAAAGTGAAAATAATTTGTGAGCTGTGGCAATCCTTTTATGTGAGTTTGTAAGAACATTGTAGTAGAAATGTCCCCAGAAAAGGATTGCTCTTCAATTGCCATCATATATGAAATATGACGAGAAATAGCCACACTGTTCGGGCCGAACATTCATGTGTGTATAATCCCATATACAAGTACCCATTTCTGTGTGCAGTGCATGTGCTTTTCAGTGAGGTTGGGTCAGTTTTTTTTAATCACTTTGATGATCAAAAAAAAAACCCTCAGAGTATACACCAATTCTCATGTAGACATGATCAATCTCTCTCTAATTACTTTGAGACAGTTTCTTTCAAAGTGTAATAGCATGACCAGAACTCAACTTTATCTTTAAACTTGGAATATAAATAAACAAAGAGCATTGCTCTCACGTAACATTTTATTTGGGTCGACAGTCAGGAAACCCAGACGATTGCTTATGTTGCCAAATTCAACATTCAGTGGTCATATACATAGTGAACTGGAAAAAATTCACTTGAAACAATCAATAATAGTGAGATTTTACAAGTGCCATCGATGCAAATAATAAAAGCAGGACATCTATGTTGCCCTGGGGGATTTTAGTTAGAAATGGCATCAGGCCAACTGCTGATTTCGAGCCTGAAGGAGACTCATGACTCCTTGTTATGACTCTTTCAGATGATCAATGAGCAGTGCTGCATATGGTGTGAGGCACAATGCTCAGTGCTAGAGCAGTGGTGTTGTAACCAGGGCCCCATTTCATAAAACTTATTGTCAATAACAACTGCCACATATCTATGACAAATATGCTCTCAGCCAATCAGATGCAAGTATTTCAGCTTATAACTGTTATTTTAACTTGTTATAGATATCAAGTTTTGATGAAACAGGGCCCAGGAGATCCCATGTTTGACCTACTAGAGACTTTTGGTAAGGAATTAATCCTAAATTAACAAGTACATGCCCCCTGATTCCTTACCTACAAGCATTTTCTCGCTTAGCAAATCAGTTAAATGTAATCCATATCATATTTCTAACTCCTAAAAGTTATTCATTTACCTATTCCGAAAAAGGATAAATTCCTACCACTTTTTGAAGTTAAATTCAGCTTTCTCAGATATGCAAGAACCTGCTTCAACTAACCTTGATACCATTGAAGTTATCTACGGCCAGAATGGTACTCCGTTGATCCTCGTAGGCTATGAAGCAGTACCCCTTGGACTTCCCTGTCTTTTTATCACGGACCAAGTTGATGTTCATGATCTCTCCATACCTACAGCAGGGAAAAGGTAGAAACATTCGAGTTTTGACCGATGTTCAAATGGAAAATTTGGGGTAGAGCACCCGGTGATCTGACTGTGTTTATATCATGCAGGGCTGCCCAGGTGCATACAATACATCCCCCCCCCCCTCTAAAGAAGAGTCTGCCCTCCACCCCCCTTATCTATCAATTTCTGGATAGGCCCCTGATACCGTACTCACTGTGAAAATACACACAAGACATCTCCCTCAGTCAGCTCAAAGGGTAGTCCTCCGATAAAGATGTAGGCACTGTCCTTGTATTGTTGATGCCATGAAGCAGAGCTCGATACACCAAACTGGGCTTCAAGGTCATTCAGTTTGTTGATATTCTTCACGTTGGTGAGAGGACTGCAATAAAATCAGTTTTCAACTTTGTAATTTGCAAGCTTGTAATATGCCAACAATACAGGCAGCAGGGCTCGACAATAAATAGGAAAGTGTGAGTCAAAGGAGATGAATGTTGTCAAGGTTGCCATTATATTCAAAAGTGATTTTCCAAAGGCTTTCTAAGATGGAACAGATATCGGTTTCGCTGTGTGAAAGATCTGTTCCTGTGTCAGACCAATGTCATATCACCACATGATTTTTCAGCATCTTGAGCATCTGGTGTGTTTGAGGAAGAAACAAGAATTATATATCAAAAGGAAACAATGCAATGAGATTATACATGAAAAAACAATTTTTTTTTTTTAATTGAAAAAATAAGAGAATAAAAATTATTTCCTTCTGAATATAATCATGTTCTTTTGACTATAATTATGGTCTACGTGTGAAGTGTGAGGGGTTTATTATTTTTTCCATAGGCTTGATATTGAAGCAGATAACCAACACCTTCCTTGCTAAACCAAACGCTCTTCATCTTTACATGTATCTCGATCATCTAAATAGATCTAGATCTAGTATATTTGTAAACTAAAAGGCACCACCATATCAAACTAGAAATGCATACACTGTGATGAGTATAGTAATTATTTACAGATCTCACAGTCACAAATAGTCAAAGCAAGTTATAAAAGGCCATTCTCAGTCACATGTGTGACGAAAAGCCTGAAATTTTCTAATATTTGTCTTGTAGCAGAAGTCTCTCATTTTGGATATTTGAATAACAATCTTAGACTTAGTACCCAACAGATGGAGGGTAAATATTTTAAATGAGAGTACATCATTTTCTTTCAGAGGTCAACATTAGGTCAGTCACGGGTGTGACTTCGCACGAAAAAAAGGGCCTTACTTGTTGGTATTCAAACCTACTTTTCTCGTATTTCCCTTGGAGTGCAAGTTTCCACTTTTCATTGCTCTATGGTGGGATTGCTCTGAACAGTTTAAAAGCAATTTTCCATAAATTACTGAACATTCTTTTCTTTTAGAGGTGAAAATTGGATCGGTCACATGTGTGACCACTCAAAAAAGGGCATTTTTAAATGTCTCTGTAAAAATATTATGGTTGGGAAACGACTTTTTCTTGTCAAAGAAAAGTAAATCTTTGGACCAACTATAGAATACCCCACCACAAAAGTTGACCACATGTCCATTAGTTGACCAACGCTTCTCTAATGAAGCTAAATCCAAAGACTTAAGAGTTAAGTTTTTTAGCTACCGTAAATCGTAATTCTAACCATAATCCTAACTTTAAGTTTAAACCTAACCCTAACCACAACCCTAACCCTATGTGTTGGTCGTTTATGCACATAAGTCTATGTGGTAGGGTATTCTCTAGTTAAACCAAATCTTTTTCATGTAAGAAACTGGTATTACCACAACAACAAAAATAATATAATCAGATTTTCCAGCAATGAGGCAAAAATAGATGATCACGTAAGTGACCGATACTAGTTTCACTTCACATTGAATGGCCCTAAAACAAATGGGGGGAACAGCGCCCTCTATGTGACCACCGCCGAAATTGACACAGCCTCACATGGTGATGGTTCTGTGAGTGGGGCCTGGCGGAAATCGTCCTTTACTTTTTCCATCAGATGCCATGGACACCCCAAAATTAACTCAACAAAAACAACACTCAACACCCACTAACTTACATGCACACCACGAATAGTGGTCATATTGACCACTACGAATACAATATGCAAAAATAGTTCGTATTTTCTGCCGCGTGTAGTAAAGGTATGGGGGGAAAAATAAGATAAATATTTTAAATACTTGCTTTCAAATTCAGGCCTTAAAAATCTCACTCCTACCTCAAATGGCCGTTAGGAAGAACTTTTGATATTTTCAGCAAAATCCAAAGTCAAAATCTTGTCCAAAACCGGAGAAATCCCCGCCGATTTGTTTCGCGATCGCGTGTTGTTTACATACTGCCGATGTCTTAAACTAAAATCGGCCAATTAAATTTTTGTCCACGAAGAAACTCGGGATCGCAAGCGCACATCGATCTTTACGATCGCGCACGCAGAAAATCAGGACTTTTCCGTGAATGCCACAGGGACCGAATTTTTTAGGACAAAACGCTTTTGGGGAGATGTCAGCGCCCGCGGCGACCAGGAAATGTACACATTGACTCCGATAGCTCGTTTCGCGAGAATCAACAGTAAATTACGGATTTGATTTTTGGAAATATCTTTTCCAACATCGGTGAGTTGAATTTATTGTATATCTTGGATATTTTGTTGTCGGTTTTTGTAAATTAAATGCCGATTTTGAGTGAATGTTTGTGACTTTTGTGCAGTCGTGTTTTAAAAAGTTGAGGTGTATGACTGCCTACATTATACACACGAAGTATAGGAATGTAGCTATGAGTGCTTACATTTTGTTACATGTCATGTTACATGTGTTCATTTTTGCCTCTGCCGATCTCCGCATTGTAAATCATGGCACGCGCACGCCGACCGGCCCCTATTTTGTGGGTTTGCCGAATATAGAACGTTAGTAAGGTCTATACGGTTAGCATAATCATAAAGTATTACTTTGGACATGTTGGATGAGTGCACATCAGCAAGCAATGGTCATATTGACCATTAGAATCATATACATGTGTGTATACTGGGTATTGGGGATACAGATGTAATTTTGTTTCAAATGGATGTTTTTGTGGGCAAACTAATACTTAAGTATCATTCTTTAGAGTTTAAGTTATCAGTTCGTTAAGATACAAAATGTAGAAAGTTATAAAAACTTACATTTACAGCTCTCTTTTTGGAACTTGTTACCCACACCTGCATACGGATCACGATTGCTCTCAATAATGTTGCGCACTAGTGAGGCCGCTCTACATGGTTACGCACCGTTGATACGTACGCAGAATGTTACGCACACAAGCTATTCTACGAAGATCTGAAAGGGCCAAACTGACGACGTAAAAAAATAAAAAATATTACGTACGTACGTAGTAATTATTACGTACGTACGTAATATTTTTTCTTTTTTTACGTCGTCAGTTTGGCCCTTTCAGGTCTTCGTAGGAGATCGACGAACCCATCGCGCCGGTACTACTACGAGCGCTGAGGGCTCCCTTCATCATAATCGTGAAAAATACAAACTGGATGCTGACGGGACAGTCTCGATAGCAGTTATCGACAAAAAGGACCCAAAATTTCAGGAAACCCTCTTCAAAGGTCACAAAACAACCTGGTAAGTTTTAATCATCTATTAGGCGATCCTGGGTTTTAGCGGTCTAAACTTATTTTAGGTTGCTAACTTCAGCTCATCTATGCCCTAACCCTAACCCTAACCCTAACCCTAGTTAGCAACCTAAAATAATTTAGACCCCTAAAACCTAGGATTGCCCAGTAATTTTATAGAAATACTAGCTTTCGTGGAAAGACTATATATTAAAAATTGTGTGTCTGTGACTTGCGACTGTGGACTGTACGACTGTGTACAAAATAGTTTATACTGGTGTGCCTGTGCCTGTGGTCGTATATTATTGCATGTCCGGTGATGGCAGATCGGGTAATCCTAGGTTTTAGCAGTCTGAATTATTTTAGGTTGCTAACTGGGGTTAGGGTTAGGGCATAGACGAGCTGAAGTTAGCAACCTAAAATAAGTTTAGACCGCTAAAACCCAGGATCGCCATCTATTATTCAATATAATTCTTTGGATATAAGTAAACTGTAATATATTATATTCAATTAAATATAGCCAGAAATGCACAGTGATGCAGTTTAGGTATGGGATGTGTGTTGGCTGCACTCCCGGGTACATTTCTGTAAAATAGTTGGTATTTTCTGTCGCATGTACTAAAGGTATGGGGGGTGGAAATAAGATAAATATTTTAAATACTTGCTTTCAAATTCAGCCCTTAAAAATCTCACTCCTACCTCAAATGGCCGTTAGGAAGAACTTTTGATATTTACAGCAAAATCCAAAGTCAAAATCTTGTCCAAAACCGGAGAAATCCCCGCCGATTTGTTTCGCGATCGCGTGTTGTTTACAAACTGCCGATGTCTTAGACTAAAATCGGCCAATATAATTTTTGTCCACGAAGAAACTCGGGATCGCAAGGGCACATCGATCTTAGTTTACGATCGCGCACACAGAAAATCGGAACTTTTCCGTGTACGCCATAGGGACCGAATTTTTGAGGACAAAACTCTTTTGGGGAGATGTCAGCGCCCGCGGCGACCAGGAAATGTACACAATGACTCCGATAGCTCGTTTCGCGAGAATCAACAGTAAATTGCGGATTTCATTTTTGTAAATATCTTTTCCAACATTGGTGAGTTGAATTTATTGTATTTCTTGGATATTTTGGGGTCGGTTTTTGAAAATTAAATGCCGATTTTGAGTGAATATTGTTGACTTTTGTGCAGTCATGGCAGTGGTGTTTTAAAAAGATGAGGTGTATGACTGCCTACATTATACACACGAAGTATAGGAATGTACCTATGAGTGGTTGGCTGCGTTACTACACAGTCGGCAATGGCGTGTACCTATGAGTGGATGAGTGGTTAGTTCCGATGTGAAAGTCCCAGCATAAATATGAATGAGTGGGACACTCATTGACACACTGTCATATCCGGAGCATCAACATTATTTAAACAATGATAACTACGGTAAGTCGAATGAATTCATTGTGGTCTTAAAAATTCAATTCTAATAACATGCTGCCTAAACTATTTCATGCCGGTATTTTAAGAACTTACTTCATGATTTATGTACAAATAACTTGGAAAGTGGAAAAGAAAGAGCCGTCGGCGACGCGTCGTTGCACCAATGCAATCTACGCCGGTACGGCCCACGCCGCGCCGCTCCTTGAAACTGGCGACCAATAAGCTTCTTCTTCTTCTTCTTTCGTTGTATGGTATCGGCAATCAGTCAAATTTGACTATTGTTGCCAATGACGTTATACATGTAATTCAAATTCAGTATTTCTGACTCCTTCTCTCTTTTAATTTACATTTAGAATCAAGTAAACATTTAATACTGTATTTAATCTGTATTTAAAGCTTAATAAGAAAATAACAAAACACGACATGCTTCAGCTCAGTTCCAACGAGCGCTTGCCTAGCCCTTTCATAGATGCAATCTTACCGATACGGAGCGGTACTTTGCGCCGTTTTTTCGGACATGCCTAGGTAACTCATGCATAGACATAGGGGCGCTGTTGTACCTGTGCTTACTGATGGGTTGAACATGTATTTTGGATAATTATCAATTAATGAGATGAAAACACTTGTGGGCTAAGTTAGTAGAAAATGGAGCTTCTAAATGCACATAATTGTGTGCGTGCATCATTTATACATTAAGACATAACTTTTATAATATACACAAAGGAAGAAAATACATTTAGCATTGAAACTCAGACCTACATAAAATACAAAATACTAGTATTCCTCACTATGTACACGACAACAAAAGAGAGCGGGCAAAATAGACAACCCCCCACCGCACCCCCACAACCGCTCCGGCAGACAAAAGAACACCCCCTCATCGCCATTATGCAAAACAAGCGGAACAGGTGAAAATGCATGTGGCTCCTGTTCCACATAAAAAATTATATTCACATTACAGCAACGAAGGGACGCTCCTCCGTCCACCAGAGAAAATGCGGGAAGCACAGCGAGGAGCCGTATACCCCGTCCGCTTCCTTGCCTGGTTCATGTAGTGCCTAGTTCTTCTTTACTGAGAAAGGAGGTTTAAAGCCTACCTTCCCCGAAAAACGCTTCGTTCGCAGAACGAAACGTGTAATAGCCCTTTGTATTTGGGGATCACTACTTTTCAAATACTCAATTATTTTTCTTTCATTGGTTTCATTCAGTTCAGACAGGAGCATCGCTCCTTTCGCTCTCTCGATAATATATTTTGGGCAATCTATAAGGTAATGGCCGACAGTTTCAACCTGTTGACATCTGTCACAAATTAGGGTGTCGCCAAAAAGTCAAATCGAAAACCGATTTTTTTTTTTTTCTCAAAAGAAAATCTAGGCACAAAATAATTTGGGAATATGTAAAGGTATTGAAGTCCCAAACGCAATATTATGTATTATGATGTATAAAAAAAGATATTGCAAATCTAATATTTTAATACATGTATTCTTGAGCGGCGTACTGTATACTAGCGCGGTACTTCTCGTAACTCAAAATGAAGTCCTTCAATAAAGGTAATATAAAAACTCGCTCGACGTTTCTTATTCTTAGCTGATTAGTGCTTCACTTTCAGAATGAAGAGATGTTCAGCTTTATCGTAGTATAGGTGGGTACTCGGAGCAAGTTGTCTGGGTCTTACTGTTTTAACTCAAATTAGTGACATACTCCAGTTATCGTGACATACTCCAGTTATTGACGCTCCGCATCAGCAATAGCGCTTTTTAGAACATTCACGCAACTCAAAATGAAGTCCCTCAACAAAAGTAATATAAAAACTCGCTCGACATTTATAATTCTTAGCTGATTAGTGCTTCAGAAAGAAGAGATGTTCAGCTATTTCGTAGTATAGGTGGGTACTCGGAGCAAGTTGTCTCGCTCGCTCTTATAGAAATCATGCAGTTCGCATAAAGTATGATGATATCGATGTAATCATGGTAATAAAAAGCGACAGTGTTAATGTACAAATTAAAATATCATTAGGCATTCCCTCCAAATTAATTTGCTGTTGTCATTTACATTATCGCTGTAAATTATGCACAACCCAAGGACTTCAGCATTAGGAAAACAGGCTGAAAATTTTTGCTCGCTCGCACATGAATCATTAGACCATTACACTCAACTGCTATCGCTATAATTGGGGAATCTGAAGCAATGTCCAGAACGACAATAAAAAGGAAGAAGAAGAAGAAGTTGATTAAGTATTAATTAGACTGTAGGGTATAAGTGGTCCCTGTTTTTGTTTTATGTTCACCTTTTGTAGGTACCTTTTTTTCTCCAAAGTGCCCTTTTTGGCTGCCCCCCCCCCCCCTACCCACTTTGAAAGACGCCCCGCCGCCCCTGGGGCCTATGGTAGTCTTACATTCTTTTACGACTGACCAGACAGCTATATAGTAGTACAGGCCCTTTCAGTGGTGTATTGGTGTAGTGGTGTATCTGCACCCTCCCCCTCCCCGCCTATGCCCAAACTCAGATTAATGAGCGTTTTAAATAAGAAATGATGATACTATACGTGAAAACGAGTTTTGGTGCATATATATAACCTGGGGTTGTTAGCCTAAATTTGATGAATTATTGTACAATTAGTGAGGGAGCAACGCGACCGAGCGGCAGAATTTTCTTTTCTTTTCACCCCTCAAATTGAAATTTTGAATTTGAATTTTGCCTTTAGGAAAAAAAAATCTAAGGGAATACAGCGACCTAGCAATAGAACTTTGTTGACATTTTGAACATTCCTTTGGGGGGCGCAAAATGAATGAAAACACTGAAAAAATATATTTGAGGAATTTACCAAGGCAATTGAAAGGCAAATTTATGATTTCTTTCGAATGTTATACTTTGAAAATTCTTTTTATGCACGTATGTCTTATCTGCCTTATGGGTAGCCTTTACCAACGGCGAGTGAGCGCGATAATATTACCGTGGCTGCAAGGGAGACTAGCTGCAATGTGGGCAGCTTGCTGCTCACCGCCTTTATCCACCCGTAACGCGGGTTGTTGTTTTTTTTTTTATCTTGACCATTGCAATCTGCGTCGTTTTCTGACGCAGAATTCTCATACATATTAAAGGAGAATTACGCTCAAAAATAGAGACGATAGTGTTCAAAGGTGTTATTTATTCCTACTTGTTAGACTATATGGCTTCGCGTCAAAATATACGAGATCGATACGAATCAAATTTTTCTGAGCAAAATTTACCATCTGCTAGCAATATGTATCGTCTGCTAGCAGCACATGGGGGCTGCCATTTTGTTTATGTGTACAAGAAGATTTTCTTAATCCAAATGCTCAATTGCCTTTTTCAAAATTAAAAACCCATTTGAGATTAAAAATATAGAATAGATATGTCAATTTATTTTTAAACTGAAGATTTCCTTATATATTTCTGTTGAAAATCGATATTCGCTTAATAGAAATCTATTTTCTCGATACTGGACGTATGGGACGGAGCAAATTAATTCAAATTTTATGGATGCTTCTTCCCTGAGCATCTATAGCGGCAAACTATGCATTCACCTGCTTTCGGATAATGGACTTGAAAAGTCAGAATGCATGCTGCATATATTATGTTCTGCTCTGTTTGGCAAACCCAAGAAAATAGATTTTTGTTAAGCAAAACCACACAATTTAAAAGTATCATTATAAAGATTTAATTTTTATAATACATGTAAACACCCACTTTATATTTTCCGTCACATATGGGATTTTAGGTAATGAAGAAAATCAATTTAGGATTTGGATTCAAAATATCTTCCTGACTGGAACATTTCTCAGTGGTTCATGTACAACTCCAAATCAGCAAGAAAATGGCAGCCCCCATGTAAATGAGTAGGAGACGATACCGGGTGTTGGAATTTTTTATTTATACCCTTTTCTGATATCTTATTAGAAAATGATTTAGGCCAATAAGTAGGAATATATTACACCTTCCAATATAAGTAAATTTGTAATCAGGGCTTAATTCTCCTTTAAATTCCCTCTAGAGAAAGTAAACAATCACGAACACCGAGGTACACTCATCATGCAAATTTTTTTGTCACGTGATGGCGTGACGTTTCACCCTGCTTTATCCAAAATGGCGAGTTCCACCAGCTTCGACGATCTTCTTCACGATAGTTTGAAATATGCTGCCAGCAAATTGAAGATTCCAGGTGAAATATTCAAGGAATTACAGGAGACTGCGATAAGAAATGTTCTTGCGGGGAAGGATTTATTCATTACCCACTGGTTTTGGCAAAAGTGCCATTTACGAAGCGATTGCTTTGTGTTGCGATTTCCTTCGTGAACGGCAGTACTTTGATGGTCCGGCCTTAGCCACCGGGTAGGGAGGACGATGAATACATGAATATTGATTGCGTTACGGGTGGATATAGTCTTACAATGCGAATACTCTTTTATGACTGACCAGGGTTGTGCCTGCAAACTAGCTAACATTTTGAGTTGTGCGAAATTTGTATTAAGGCGCTATTGTTGATGCGGAGCGTATAAACATCTGACATAGGTGGCAAATTTAAGTTAGAACAGTAAGATCCAGTCAACTTGCTCCGAGTAGGGACCCATACCACGGAAAAGCTAAATATCTCCTCTTTTTCATGGTGTAACCAGCTAAGCATATGAAATGTCGAGCGAACTTTTATTAAACTTTCTATTCAGGACTTCATTTTGAGTCGTGCGGAGCTCTAATAGGCGTGATATTGTTGATTCGGAGCGTAAATTATTGGCGACAGGTCGCGTCTTGAAGTTAGAAGTTCAGACAACTATAGTTCTGCATAACGAGCTATATCATGACTTGTAAAAGCTGAATATCTCCTCTTTTTCATGGTGTAATCAGTTAAGCATACGAATGTCGACGAAAGTTCGACAGACTTTCATTTGGCCTGTATCATATTGCGCATAATATACGCTTAAATCAAAATAGTCAAACGGGATTACTTCGACCGGTAACGAGAGTATGACTAATTATTTAAACTGTAAAAGCCAGGCATCCTAAAACGAGTTTTATTTTAACAAGAGAGCTTAATTTTGCTTTTCACGATGATATACCGTACTTGACATAAAAAAAGTTTACAAAAACGTTTGAGAAAGTTCAAATTTTGCGTTTCCACATCACCTATACCTGAATTGCCATCCGACCCGTGCCGATCGAACCGCACTTTAACGTTGTCAATATTTTTTTCGTTTTGCATTATCCTTTTTGAGGACACCATACCTCAATTTTCTATTGCAATATCAAGCACTTAGGATATGCGCTGGTGGTCTGCCTTTAACATCACTAGCTTCACTGCAGGTGGAAATGGGAGAACTCCCACTAGATTTAAGAAGACAGATATTATCAAGCAAGTATAGACAAAACATTGAAAGGCACACCAATCATCCATTGATAAAACATATTGAACCATGCTGGCAATTTGAATATCTTAAAGGTAAGAATGTAAGTAAACCTTTCGGATATCCAGTGCAAGATAGGGAAAGAAAGTATGGAAAAGATAAGTCCCCATGGTTATTCTGCCCACCAATAATATCTACCGAATTAAGCTCACAAATAAAGAAATCAGATCACCCAATTCAATTACAAAAATATAGTTTAGAATTGATACACACAAAGTGGTCAAACCAACTTCACATATACACTGATGGATCCAAAGTAGCCGTAAAGGGGATCAGTTCAGCTGCTTTTTATGTACCTTATTTCTCGATATACCAAGGAAAAAGATTATCTAACTTTACTTCTTCTTATAGGGCAGAATTGGCAGCTATTGTTCTTGCACTGGATTGGGTAGAAGATATAAGCATATACACAGGTGTTGTCATATTCAGTGACTCACTAAGTGCACTTTTATCCTTACATCGACAAAATGACGAACCCATTATTACAGAAATTCTAACTATATTATTACTATGCTTAAATATAAAGGAATTGACATATATTTTGAATGGATCCCGGGACACTGTGGAATATTAGGAAATGAAATAGCAGACTCCTGTGCAAAAGCAGCTTTATCAAATAGAATAGAAATACATAATAAATTAACATTATCAGAAATTAAGCAACTAATATTACACAGTTCCAAGATACTTTGGCAAGAAAGATGGAATCAAACAAACTCGGCCTTGAAAGAATTACAGCCATCGGTGACATCTCTATATTATGTAATCTGGGAAGACAAGAAACTAGTACACTCCATCGTCTCCGCGTAGGAGTTATCGGTCTTAATCAAGATCTTTTAAGATTGGGTGTTCATCCAACAGGTTTTTGTGACAGATGCCCTGAGGTAGAAACAGTCAAACATTTCCTTAAAGTATGTCCGAAATATATTATTGAGAGAGCATGCTTTTATCAGAATTAAATGAATCTCAATCAGGGCAAATAATGGAGTATTTAAAAAAAAAGAGACCCAGGAATACAAAAAGCTATACTACGTTTCGTTTCCAGAACGAAACGTTTCAGTAAAGAATAGTTAATCTTCCATTATTGCATGTGTATGTGTGTAGGTATGTGCAGTAGGTATGTTTAAAAATATTTTGTGTGAATTTGAAAAATATGATTAAATTTCTAAAATATATTCCTATAAATGCATATGTATGAATACGTATGTAAGTATAAAGGTTTATTTTATTGAAGAATATTAAAGGTGTTACTCGGAGATGTACAAATAAATCAAAATGCAATAAATTTGGTATCAGCGGAAAGGGGAAGATGCCCTAAAACATTCCATCAACATTCGAAATCCATAGGTTTTCATAAATTAATATTATTCTGTTTCAAATGTGTGCCAAAATATTCGCATTTTTTTCTCCCCGCGAGCAGTTTCTTTTTCAACCTTGGAAATGTGACGTAATACTCGGGACACACTTGCTTGCTTCTAGCTAGCTCACGATCACGTCAATACGGCGCGCGCACATAACGTTCACGGTTCGAAGTAAGCTACTGATTTCTTCCAATCTTAGAAAATCTTGTCGACAAAATGTCTGATTTTGGCCCTGATTCAGATGTTAGAGCCTGAAATCACACCGTCATTCCATCAATCACTGGGTGAATCACTGCAGCAGCCACAAACACATATACGATTCATACAGCTACAGTACGCTAGCTGCCCCGAGAATGACGTTATTTTTCTAGTGCAAGAATTCTCGCTTTCGTGGCTCATCTGAGACCCTGTCAGGGGTCTTGAAAAAAAGTCCTGATAATCTTTTTGAACAAGCTAACATCTCTAAAATTTAATTTCATCGTATTCTTTGGGGGATTAGCTTTCCAAAAATGTATAATTTGTCCTATTTCTTATTTTATGGGACATTTCTCCGGTTATCTGCTTTAAAGAAAGAATTATTTATAGCTATTAGATGCACATGTTGTTTACTAACCAAGCCCACAAGTGTTTTCGCCTTGTTGATAAAATATTGCAAAACTTGTAAAATACATTTTAAAATGTACAAACCCATCTATAAGCGCACAGTGCCGTATATAGAGAGAGTCTGGCCAACTCGGTTTCAATTGGGTAGCAACATGGCGTATATTCCTTTGTTGCAAGCTTACATAACAAAGGAATATACGCCATGTTGCTACCCAATTGAAACCGAGTTGGCCAGACTCTATCTATATACGGCACTGTATAAGCGCAGGTACACGAGCGCCCCCTCGCCCATGCTTGAGTTACCTAGGCTCGACCGAAAAATTGGCGCAACGTACAGCGCCGACCCGGTAAGATTGCATCTTGGAAAGGGCAGGGCAAGTGCCGTTGGAACTGTGCTGAAGATAGCGGTTGTTTTTTCGGGGTTTTTTCAATGTAAATCTAGCTTAAAAAAAAAAAAAAATATATATATATATATATATATTTTAGCAGGAAAAAAAAAACAAACAAATAAAGAAAGTATATGTATATAATATCCTTAATAGAGAGAAGGAGGGGAAAAAAAAGTCATTGGCGACAATAGTCAAATATGACTGATTGCCAATTAACATTAACGAAAGAAGAAAAAGAAGAAATTGTTTTCGGCCCCGTCACGCTTCGGTGACTCCGAGTGGTCGCTGTATTAAGAGTGGTCGCCAAAGGTATAGGTAGTCCAATTTGGGCCCGTTACACAAAACTCGAACGCAACAAAAATCAGAAGTGCATTTGATTATCATTTTTAGGAGTTGCGATTATTAAACGGTAGGCACTATATAGGCACCAATCCTGCAGCTCTCATGAATATTCATATCAGAAACCCCTTTTTGAAGACTTTGAAAGATACTACAAGTTTCGGACTTGTATTTTCTTACTCAGTCACCTTATTTTTAAATCAGCAAAAGAAAATTTCGTAGTATAAACCTCTGCCGAGGTTCGAACTCGTGGTCCTTTCACCAAGAGAGGACTGGATTATCCGATTGCGCCACACAGAACAGCTGCTCAATGCTGGCTTGCTCATTTTATTATATCGCTACAATTCGTTTTCATGAATATTCATGCCGACTAGTTTTGACGGAATAAACCGTATTATGAGCAATTTGACGCGATATGAATATTCATGAGCTCAGCTGCAGGACTGGTGCCTATATAGTGCTTACCTTATTGGTCGCAAGTTTCGTGCAACGGGCGCATCAGGCGCGGTCGCTTCTTAATTATTGTGGTACATTCAACGAAATAAATCTGAAAGGAAAATTTGATTCTAAAGATAAAGCAGGGCATGCATTGTCTTTCAAAACATATCATGAACATAGAGTTACATTGCTCTGCGTATGTGACTCTATGATCATGAGCCTGAAAAAAAAAGAAGACAAAAAAAAAGAAGAAGAAGAAGAAGAAGAAGAAGAAGAGGTAGGGTGATATTACGAGGAGCATGGGTGAATCCCCCTCCCCCACCATGATTCTCCAACCAAAAGTGCTTGTCAGAAAATTGGGACATATATATTGCTTCCTAAAAATGTAAGAACTTTTTTCTTTCTTTCTTCATACTCGGGCGAGGACCCTATATAAAAGCATCAATCATTTTGTGGAGTGACCAATATAAAAACGAAGAGAGTGACCACAAAAAGTTCCAAATATTTTTTTTAAAAGTGGAGGAATCGTTGAGGAATATAAGAAGACAACCAAAAGTTGACATTTCTTTGAAATGTTGAACTTTTGCAAAAGTGATTTTATACACTAATCCTATATTGGGACGCAATATTTAACAAGAGGATGATGAAAATTACATGATAACGAGCAAAGCAACGAGGATTATCTATCAATCATGAGCCCTTAAAAACACTACTTGCATGGGGAGCGAAATTACGAGATACTGGAGCAAAGCGACCGAGCTTCAGAAACTTTTCGCACTCCACACCCTCAAAAAAAGTTTTTCTAATGCATTTACATTCCGGATTGGGGCGTACAATCCAGAATGATCGCAATTTTCTTCATTTTCTCCTCTTTTTCTTCCTCTCCTTGGCGTCTTTAGCCCCGGGTCTTTAGCCCCCTTCAAGTGTCGCCCGGACCACGTGCGCCCCGTCCGCCGTAGATACACCACTGATATCATTATACATTGTTTCGCTATAAGTCCTATGCAAAAGTCGAAATTTCGGCAGGGGGGGGGGGGTGCAGACCCCGAAATCAACGTTGCCTGTAAAGATAACATTTAATGTTGTAGGTCATTCTGCAAACCAATGCACCAGGGTTGGCACGATTGAAACCAACTTTAAATCGTATAGTGATTTTTTTTTTAAGAAAATCATAAATTTGAAGAAAAAAAAAAATTTAAATCGTTGTTGTTTTTGTTGATGCATGCGACATAAAAAAATCGCTCAAAAATCATTGTTTGACTTTTTTATTTTTTGGCTGAAAAACTCATTTAAATGAGAGTTGATGTGTTTATCTTGTATAGGAACAACATTAAGGGCTGTAAATAGATGTAAATCAAATAAATCCGTTTTTTTTCCTATCCTGCTAAACCCTCAATTTGCGTTATTGTATAGTACATAACACGTGGAAATTAGGAAGGAAATCCGTTCATAACGTGACAAAACGGGTTTGTGCAAAGCGATTGAACACAACTAAAAAAATGTGAGTACAACTATATAGGTTCCAAACTTTTTAGGCACTTTCTGTATTATTGCTCAGGGCAAAAAAATAAAATTTGCCCCACCCACCTCTTTACTTACACAAAACTGCGAGGGAGCGAAGCGACCGAGCGGTAATTTTTTTTCTTCTTCATTTTTTAAAGCCTATAAAAACCAAATCTTAAGTATTTTACTTACAGAAAATATTCGCAAGCGAGCACTGCATTGACATATACAGTTTCGAGCTTTACAAAATTGATAAGCGGTTTTCTATTCACGACTTCCTCAATGGTGCGCAATTAACGAAAATTCAGGAGTAATATAGTCGAGGAATTAAGATTTGCCACATAAAGTTACAAATTCTTTCAAATGGTAAACCTTTGAAAGTACTATCTTATACATTTATTCTACATGTATAATGGAGGCGCAATATAAAAAGAGAGATAAATAATTATAATAGGGAAATAAAGCAATGAGAATAACATTTTTTCCTCCAATTGTTAACCCTTCTAAAATGCTGTTTATGTAGCCAATATTGTAGTGCGAAAATAAGAGATCCTGAAGCAATAATGCGAGGGAGCAAAGCGACCGAGCTTTAGAAAATGTTCGCATTTTGAACCTGAGAAAAACTCTAATTCTAATGCACTTTACCCTGCCCCTGGGGCAAGTGCATCCCTCTGTAGAAATCTCGGGGTACTGCAGCACCCCAGCATCCTCAGCATTCTAAGGGGTGCTGCAGCACCGTCCCAGCACCTCGGCTCCAAGGGGCCTGGGTGGGGCGCGAAGAAGTGACATGCCGAAGTTACCATCTCGCTTCAAGACGCCTTGGGCCGAGTTTCAGATCACAAAATTGTGTTTATCTCCCACACCTGACCTCGGTGTTTATTAATTGTGGTGTCTGTCAATACTCTTGAAAGAAAATGAAATTAATAGGTTAGTTGACTTGTATGGTTTTCAAATCTCCAGCGCCCCCTATTGGAAATTTCGGGATACGCCCTGAGTCGCTGTGTGATGATAAAACAATTCCTCAAATTTGAGTTCATTCATAAATGACCCCCCACCCCTCAGGGGGTGTTCCATACGAGTCCCCCTCCTTTCCGAGAATATTGTTGGAATTCTAAAAATGTTATAGATCCATCTTGTTTAAGATAATTTCTGATGATCTAGGTAATCCTCCAATTTGTCTTAATGAATGAACTGAACTTGACTCATAAAAGATTCAGAGATGAAAGAAAATTTTATCATACGATACCGCCCTCTACTATCACAAGAAGAACAAAGAAGAAATTTGAATGGTAATTCACAGTATTGTGATCAATATCTTTTTAAACTCCCACTATTGAGATCCGCTGAATGAAAAATCCATTCAGAAGAAAGTCTTTGATCGTGCGGTGGATTCGAACCTGTTATCTAACCTCTTTAATCCGAGAAGTGACATGTGAACAGCAAACCATTTCTGGTCCATTGCATGACACGACTTTTGGCATTCATATTAAGCATATAATTATGGTGCATCATCTTAAGAAATTCATATAAAGAAATGTTTTTCTTTAATACAATGCAATACTGCTTCTTTGTCTATTACTAGTCCGCATAAACATTATTTTGCAGAAACTATACAATGGAACAAATACTGTTCAACGAATTCATATTTAGCTTCAACGCAATAAGAAATCTAAAATTTTATCATTCATTAGAACATAATGCAACAAAACCCCAATACATGGGAATTAAAAACCGAATAAAGAATACTAAAACAAAACAAATTGTTTTGTTATATTTAATAGATTATTACAAAATTACTTCTTCTTCTTCTTCTTCTTTTTTTTTTTTTTTTTTTTTTTTGTTTTTGTTTGACTGTTCATGGACGGATGAAGGATTGTGGGAAAGGGAGGGCAATAATGTTTACCTCCCCAAGAAAATGAATACCTCTCCCAATCCGAAAATCCAGGCAGCTCTCTCACACCCATTCAGCGAGGGGGGCAAAGTTTTCCCCGAAAATAGGGGAACCGCGGTCCTCAGGCCATCCCTGAATCTTGAATCTTGAATCTTGAATCCCTGAATGGATCCGCTGATATGACTTATTACATTCTAATCGAACGTGCGTTTACGACTATTGTATAATTATGTAGGCATACTATAATATTGCAATATTTTAATAGTTTCTCACGATTAGACTTTGTATTTATCTGTGTTATTTCATTGGTATATATATATATATATTATATATTTAAAGAAAAGTGATAGGCAGCACATACTTAATAGATCAGTACAAATTGTTTACTAACTAAAGGTTGTTGTTGTTTTTGGTTTTTACGGCGCTGTCATTCAAAATATGAATATTTACGCAATTTTTATACGTTAGCAGTTATAACTGCAATATGAATAAGATAATATGAGATCGGTTAATTTTTCAACAAGTCATTATACATATTCCTAGTAGGCCTACATTGTACCGACCATATTGGAAGAAGGTTATAATATCATAGACATATACCATCCACTAAAATAATGAATAGCAAGCCTGCATGAGCCTCGGGCTGAGGGCTATTTCAGAATAATGGCGTATATAGAAATAACAGACCCGGGTGGGATATTCCAAACCTTTCTCTCTCTCTCTCTCTCTCTCTCTCTCTCTCTCTCTCTCTCTCTCTCTTGAATGTGTACCTGGGACTCTATTGTTTGCTTTAAAATCCCCAAAGAAAGTACCGTGTCACTCAGCGCATCGTGCCTGTATAACTATATGATTGTATATAATGCACTACTAGTAAAGCCGAAATATATAATAGGCCAGACGTTGAAAACAGGTATAGATCAGACATTGCGAAACTGCATGGTTGGGAACTAAGTGCGTGCCACTGCGATTTACCTGTCCTTAGCTGTTTTGGCGTCGTGTAAGGGATATATGTACAGATAAGGTAAGTTTGCCACCATCTCAATATTGCTCTCATGCCTTGAGCAATAGTACCTAGAATAACTAATACATAAATAAATAAAATGGTATAACACTAACTTAACTAATGAGCAGAATTGGGTTTCAAAGTTAAAGCTACTCAATATTTAGATTAAGTGAGTGTTAACCTCTTGTATAATTATTGCTTCTGTCTGAAAATGGTGAATTGGTATAAATCATAGTCATGCTAACGATTTTATATATATATATAAGAGCAACAATTGGCTCACACCCTTTAACATGGTGGGGTAGTGTCCTACTCATGTAGATCCGAAGAAGGGCTAATTTAAGTGCCCGAAAGCTTATTAAAAGCGTGGTACCAACAGCTACGTCTGCAGGTGTACATAATTATTTGGTTGCCTCTATAAATATATATATATGTATATAAACAATAATATTGTAAGGAAATAACATATACAACAGCTTTGGCAACTCTCGTGGAAATGATTATAATTGTGAGAAATGAGAATGAGAGAATAAGTATCTTAAATCAAAGTTCCCCAGAGCTGTCCTCCCTTTTTGAATTTTTTGCAAAGGTTGAAAAAATAATTGTCTCCGCCGGGAATCGAACCCGGGTCGTTGGCTTAAAACGCGAATGCCAGTGGTTAAGGCATTGGCGTACTATCAAACGAGTTAATTTACCATTTTGAATTGTAAAACTTTTCATTCTAGAGCACTTCAGATCCTCAATAGTGTGATGAAGCTATTTCAAGTGATGAAGTTATTTCAACACCCCCCCCCCCCCTCATTTTTCCAAATTTCCGGAGGACTTGTCATCAAGTCCATCCCCGAATTAAGCTCCTGTCAGTAGTAATATTTCACATAATTATTTCACAGAATCATTGAACAGGCCTTCATTCAGGTTGAAAAGAAATTTCATGATAATGTTTGAACCTATTGACTACTGTATGAGGGCTCTGGTTTAGGTAGGCCTAAAGGTGGAAAGTTTCCCTCCGATAATAAGACAATTCTGCAGTCCCGTTAAAATTAATGATCGTATATATTTTGATGATTTTTACTAATTTGCTGTATATATAGAAACATTGGACTAAAATTTGCACAAAGCTGTTTCAAGCACCATATCCTAATTTCGTTCTTATTAGTTTGACGACATTTCCAACCCAAATTCCAGGTTTTTTTAGACAAATCAAACGTCAGGATCACATTTTTAGAAATGATTGTCAACTCTATAACTCTCTGTAAATAAACGAAGGCTTAGCAGCAAGTCTATATCTCTGTAAAACTTCTCGCCCATCAAGGATTCCTCCTAAAAATACTAGAACCTCACGGCCGTAACTGGAAGTACCGAATTTTTCATTGAATCGATCGGGGCCGTGGTACAAACTCCAATCTGGTAGGGTCCGATTTTTTTACAGGCGATTTATTGTTTGTTGAATTGTACAGGAATTCCATTACAATTCAGCCCAAAATTGCGTTTCTGAAAGTGCTTCCATATCAAATATTGTTCAGAATGGAATTCTTAACACGTATGCCAAATTTGGTGCTTTTAGACAAAAGTGCACAATTTTCAAGCTATGCCGCCCTACTATGGCTCATACCGAAAGGGTGGGTAGCGTCGCGTAGCGTTCATTGGAACGCCATCATTCGTCCCAAGGCCCCTGGTTTTGCCGAAAGGGTGCGTTGACTTTTATGTTGTTATTATCATTATTATCATTATTATAATGTTATATTAGAAAGAGTCTAAACGCACCCTTTCGGCAAAACCGGGGGTGGGGGCTTAATTTGGACGAATGGTGGCGTTCCAGTCGACGCGACGCGACGCGAGCTACCGTCACCCTTTCGGAACAAGCTCATGTATATCACTGATCTCTACGGGAAAAAATGATTTATTTTTTCCCCGTAGAGATCAGTGACGGATATAATTATGCAAGAAATTCTTTTTATCAGGAGTGACGTAACAATAGGTCGTCCCCCTGATGAATAGAAATTGCGTAACACATTTCCGCCACTGTATATATATATATTATATATATATATATATATATAAAATAATATCCAAATATAGGTAAAACCATCCAGTGGTAAAGTGCTCGACTGGAAACAGGAGCTTAGATAACTATATATTGGACTATGCACTACATAGAGTTTTACACTGTTCTGTTTCGTAAGAGCCCAGTGTAGTAGGCCCTCACTCTTCGGAAACTAAACGTAAAACTCTATGTAGTGCATAGTCCAATATTATAGTTATATATAATATATATATATATATATATTTTTATATTATATATATATATATATTATATTGTTGTGTGTCCAGCTATAATGTACCCTTTAGTCATCATATTTATATATTATGTTATTTTAAAGAAAAGAATTCATTGCGTCCGTTTGTGAGGGTAAGCAATAAATTAAGTCAGCCGCTAGATGATTCTCGGTTATAGGCAGTGGCGTAGCCACATAGACGTCTGGGGTGGCACGTTACCCCCTCCCTAATCGAATGGCGAAAAAGGGGGAGGAAAAAGAGAGAAAAAGGAAGGGAAAGGAAAATGATTAGCAAAGAAGACGATGGAACACCCTAATTCCCGCACCATCCCTCAATCAGTGGCTTCGTAATTTCGCATTAAACGTTCTGATTAAGACCTGTGCCCCCCTCCCCCCCCCCCCCCGGCCCCCAGTGCCATGCCAGTTCCCCCTCAATGGCTGAACTCTATCTAGGCCATTGGTTATAGGCCTATTCAAGCTTTTACCAAGTAGTCATTATCAGTACTCAATACGGGCTTTACAACCCAATGTCCTATATATCTACATAGTAAATGATAAATTTGTGGGGGGATGCTATACTTGGGGAGCGTTTCGTCAAGCGTTTTATCAGTGATTTTTACTGAAAAATTTGCTCTCAGCCAATCAAATGCAAGGATTTCAGAAGCTTATAACAGTTGTCGGTAAAATCACTGACAAAATGCTTGACGAAACTCTCCATTAGGTGGAATGTAGGCCTACCTTCACTGGCATGTGGTGGTATTGCGTATGGGGCGTGACATAATTATAGGGAGAGGTGTTGCAACAAATATTAACTTTGCTGACGAGTCAGCCGAGTGTCTTTCAACAACTTAGAAAATAGTAATTCCTCAGATTTTATTTCTACATGTACATAATTATAATCTGTTATATCTATTATATCTATATCTCTTAAGTTATATCTATTATATTTTTAGTATAAAAAAAGTGAAAAACAAAAGTTTGTCCCGTGCCATTTTATATTCTCCATATCCACCATGCTCTATAATTATATTGCCTTCTTGCAAACATTGTATATATCCCTAGCCTATGAACTGTACGGTAAAAGAGCTGTACAAAACATAAATGAGATGTGGAATGTTAGACGTTCCATGAATATTTTCTTAACAATCATGCCGTATCACGTGATGTTCAAGTTGATCTCCTCGGCTGCTGAGGTTTTGTTGTCAGAAGTACTTTGACTTGTTTACCCAATCCGCTCAATACTCAGTTGGTACCCCCCCCCCCCCGAAAAGAAAGAGAGAGAGAGAGAGGGGAGGGAGAGATGGGGAATAGAAAGAGACAGACAGGCCAACAAATCAAAAAGAAAGAAAAATGATTGAGCGTGTTTTGCAGATCAAATCCGAGACTTCACCATTTGCAAAGTTGTATTTTGAAAGTCAGGGATTGCATTTGCCAAGCACCATTACCAGTGAGTTTCCGATCAAAGTCTTTGCCCCCACTTGCCGAATTGCCCTTCACCTTGCTCTTGTCCGCTCCCTCCCGTTACACTGCATGGCCATTACACTGTGGCACTCCACCCGGAAAATAATTTTAAAACTAATTGTAGTTGTTTTTTTTTTGTTTATTTGTATGTATTATTGCTCTTTATGATTAACAGGTGTAATGTCATCCATGCTTGGCAATGATAATTTAGATCATTTTTATTTATTTTATTTATTTTCTTTTTTTTTACCCAGGGTAGCCTAGTCAGTGAATAAAACACTGTTATCCTTTAGGGCCCTACAAACAAAACTTATTTTGAAATAACATAATACATGAATAAAAAATGATACAATGTAAATTTTGAAACAATTCAAAAAAGGAACATTAACAAGTGAAACGTAATACAAGTAATATGAACCTTGTAGCTAATGACATTTTTGTATAATTCATGCAAAAAAATATCATAAGTATATAATATATTTGTTGCTATTGCCACTGGTAGTTACTAGTACAAGAGTTTCATATCTTGTAACTAGTATACCAAGGTCAAATAGTTCAACTGGTGAAAATTAATTCAGGTAACAAAAGCCGGGATTTTTCACTATATTGTCAAATAAATTATTAATAACCACCAACAAAACGAACATCTGTCCAACCAATTGTATGGTCCTGACGAAAAAATGACTGGCCATCACTAAATTCGTCAACGAACCATAATTATCTTCTGCAGGAGGAAAATTGGGCCTTTAACAAATTTTGATTTCTATTTCTTATTTACCAGTGAGTACTCTCAACCATGAAGATCCATCGTATCATCGTAGCAGCGTTGCTCCTCGTCATCGCTGGAGACGCAATAGCTCATCATGACGAAGAAGGTAACTATTATGGGCGTGCGTACATGGCAGGGATGGGGGCTGCAGCCACAACCCCCCCCCCCCCCCTCTCCCCGCTCCGAAATTTAACTTTCCCGATAATCGAGCAACTGCCACTTTATATTCGAACAGCGATGCGGTGCATTATTTTGTAGAATCGTTCCAGAATTATAGCAGACTTTATTCCAATATCTCTCACCCTCATTCCAATCAATAGGCATGCATTATCACTATATGATATTTAAACGTAGTAGTTCCCAAGTTAAAGTAATGGGGGGAAAAGGCCTTAATAATATGATAATGACAAATACGACTGTCTAATAACGAGCGAGCGGAACGATCAAGCAAATTATTTTATATAGCATTTGAATAGAAGAGAGCAAATTTTATTTTGTTGTTAGTTGATAGTTTTGGCGGGCCGCATCAAATCGTTTGGGATGATAGATCTTGGACCTGGGTGGCGTTTCATCAAGTGTCTTGTCAGTGATTTTTACCGACAAATTTGCTCTCAGCCAATCAGATGCAATGATTTCAGTAGCTTATAACAGTTATTGCAACTTGTCATTAATGACAAGTTTTATGAAACAAGGCCCTGGACGACCTTTTTCGACTTTTTACTACAGACTTTCGAGCGGAGCTGAACGACGCCTTGTTTTCAAACTACAGCAAGAGTTTTCTACCCCATCATGACGAGGCACACTACGTCAATATATCTATGGATCTCCAACTGTTACAAAAACTGGTTAGTTTTGATGGTAATGATGATAATTGTTTGAAGTTTGAAGTTTTATTAATATTATACAAGAGTTTACATGAATGGGAGTGACAGAGATAGCGAAATAGGGGGAGGGGATACAGTGAATAGGCATAATAATATATTTTTACATGTGCATTTCCCCCACACAACAATAACTTTACGAGATTTCAGGTTGTATATTTTTATTGCAGTCATAAAATCGGCTTCTTATCCATAATGAAGCAAGAACACAGTGGATAGGAAAACTCTCTTACATTAGGCTTTTTTTTTGTCAAACCTGTCCATAAAGACCACCTAAGCTAAACAAAGTGGCCGCAAGTATAGATATAGGTGGCATTTATATACAGGTGAACCGTTCTACAAAGTGATCTGAGAGGAAGGCAGCGTTATACACAGGCTCTCATATGCCGTAGAACACCAAAGGCGGCCCACGAATGTAATAAGTAACACATTCGCCTGCACCTACTCGACATATGTTTTATTCCCATTGAATTTCATATCTTTCAGGATTTGTTTCAAGGGACGATGCACTTGCACGTTTGGCGAACATTGGTAAGAGGAGACACGTGAAGAAGAATCTATCTTTCACAAGCTTTTAGCTAATTTGTTCAACTCATATAATGTAAGCCAATAAACCAACTGGCTAAAATATTCAAATATCATGGATGTTTCTTTACAGAACTATTTAATTCATAAGGATATTGATTGATAAATTATAATCATAAGCCTTTATACAGGATCATTTGCAAGGGTATCGACATCGCTTGCCGTTTCTAAATTCCGCTAAGACTGTAGCGCTTTATTTATTATAAAATGAAATTTTGTCATCAAATTTACCAAGATGTTAAAACTTTAAACAGAACACCTCACTGTTCGGTTGACCGAATATCGATAACAGAAAAAAAATCGACCCTTTAATAAAAAGCCCCTTGCTCCCTCTCTTCGTAATCTGTGTGGATATAATCGACTTTGCACACACTGTTTGAGTATGCATGAAAATAATAATACATTCCTCATATATGTCATTTCCCGTCTAACCTCCGTGCTCAGGTGTATCAAGATCACCGTTTGACATGGGACCCGTCAGCCTTTGGTTCTATACACAGATTCCACGTCTCCTCCTCTCTCATCTGGATCCCTGACATCAGTATCTGGAACAGGTATGTGGACAAGCAGAAGGTCATATGTTCGAATCCCACCAAAATGCTCTATAAAAACGTGGTTATAAAGACTAGACTGACATAATGATGATTGTATGAAAAATGTATGAGTTGCCCAAGTGGTGATGATGTCCTAATCGAGGTAAGTTTTGTTACTGGTTAGCTAGTAGCTGGTTAACTGGTTAACTGGTTAACTGTAGGGGAATAAGTCTAAATGGCATACTGAACCACTATATATAGCCTTATAGCGATTTCAGATATTTCAGAAAAGGGAGCTTTGAAATTATTTTTATAGTTATTATTACCAGTATTGGTATTATTACCAGTATTAATAAGTATCTAAAGCAAGTTGGCATTTCCCTCTCTGATTTATGTACTTTTTGTTCAGCAAATACTGAGACCATTGCTCACTTATTTTGGGAATGTCCCTTAACTCGTAGGTTTTTGGATGATTTTGAAAAATATACCCTTAAAAATGAAATTAAGTTAACTTTTAATGATTCTGTCTTCGGCATACCAGGTGGTAATTGCTCTGCAATCAATTTTGTTATTTTGTATGCAAAATATTATATATTTTCAACTAAATATTTAAACGGCTCTTTATCATTTTCTTCATTTCAAAAGAAATTGGAATATTAATACGAGATAGAAGAAACTATGAATATGCAACACGATAAGTTTATCTTAAACCTTGATGGAGAGAGGCATATCCAACTCATTTGAATTCTACATTTTCTTTGTATATTATAAAGTTGTATGTATCATTTACATTTTGCATTTGTGTATATTGTTTATGGAGAAATATTGAATAAAGACTTGATTTTAAAAAAAAAAAAAGTATTGGTAGTTAGTAAAAGTATTATCATCATCATTATTACTTGTTATCCATATTTTCCTTTTATTGTGTTATTAATGTTATGGATATGATGATATATTTTTTATCATGATAAAATGATAAAATGATAATCATCATCATCATCATCCTCATGATTGTGATTATCATTTTATCATTATTTTCGTTATTACTATTGTTATCATTATCATTGTTATTATTATTATAAATATCATCAGCATCAGTATCATCATCATTATTGTTATCGTTATTATTATCATTATTATTATTATTATCTTCATCATATAGTGCTTCAAGTAAGCCCAGCATGGACCATTCCGAGGCTATCCTCTACCCAGACGGCACCATCTACCTGGTGGTTCCGATGTTTGTCGACGCTTCGTGTGGACTCGATCTCAATGATTTCCCGTATGATTCTCACGTACGTCGGCGATGATTGTTCGGCTACAGTCCACGAGACCGACAACCAATAAGGCCGACTGCCCACAACTGACATGTCGGTCTTGCGGGCCCACTAACAGCTTTCAAGGTTCTCGTATCGTGTCTCGTGGGCTGACGGTCTTCTTTGTTGTCGATTTATTGGAATGTCCCGGAATGTATGCATGGTTCTAATGTTGTTGTGTTTTTTATCATGATCCCAATCAGTGCTGATGGTAGTTGTGATCACAGCAAATTAAGGCTAAAATAATCGGATAAATCTCTATATTAATGTAAATGCACTTCATGATGTGCATGCAATGAAAACAGAAAAATATCACCTTAAATAAATTATATGCCCTTATATCCGAATTAAAAATGAGGCACACGACCAAGTGAAAAGACGTCACTTTAAAAACGTGTCATGCATTCCTTTACAAACTTTTCTTTATGTAGAACTGCAGCCTGAAACTCGGTTCTTGGACCAACGACAACTCCAGAATCGTTTTGGGTACGACGTCGAATGGTGTGGGCCTCGATCATTTCACCGGTAGCCCGATGTGGGACATCGTCGAAACATCAGCGCAGAAACACGCGGTCGTCTACCCTTGCTGCGAAAAGGTCTACGAAGATGTCACGTTCCACATCAAGATCAATCGCCGGGAGGGCCACGGGCGAATCGCGACCGCCGTCGTCAGCACTTGGATGATCCTTGCCGTGTTCCTCATGCAGCCGTCTAAGGCGGGAGAACGCATTATCTTCGCGGGGTTTGTCCTCGTTTCGCTCGTTGTCCTGTCGGCAGCGCTCAGCGCGGAGGTGCCGGCGTACTCGATGACCAGGCTAGGTAGGTTCCTTCTGGCTGGGATGCTGATAACAGGCATCGTCGTCGCCGTCAACGGCATCATCTACCGGTTCTACCCTGCAGAGCAGCAAGGAACGTCCAAGGTGAGTATTTAGTAATCCAATACAATTCAATTCAATAGTGCTCTTTTATAATACACCACAGTAACACGAAACTGACACCAGGTCCCGTTTCATAAAACTTGTTATCAGTAACAACTGCCACATTTTCTGTGACAAATTTGCTTTCAGCCAATCAGATGCAAGGATTTCAGTAGCTTATAACAACTATCGTAACTTGTTATTGATAACAAGTGTTATGAACGGGGCCCAGACCACAGACTGAACAAAAAATCGTGGCCAAGAATTAGAATCGGTGATTATAGAGTAATTATTATTGGTGTGGATTCGGTTTGGCGGTGTGACTCATCAGGTATGACTGGCCTATCCTGAAATTGATAATAAGAAAGTCGGAGGTGGGTTGAGTACCTTAGCTCTACTCGATCGTGCCATAGAGCCTGTGCAAGTTCTCTGTTCTTCTTTTTTCTAGGCCTGTACCGCGAGGAAAGGGGGGGGGGGGTGGGGGAAGTACACGTCCGGGTCCACCCTACGCTAGATAATAACTATGCCACAGCTCTTGGAATGATCAAGCTAGAAGTCTGTTTAGTTCAAAATGGATATTCCTGTTAATATATAAAATATCATATTTAGGCCTACACAGTTTTATACCATTATGTTCATGGCACTAAATCTCTTTTTGCCCCCCCCCCCCTCCCGCACCCATTATTCCCCATTATCTCACTCTCCCTCCCCCTTCACTCTCTCATCCCCCCCCCCCCCTCTCTCTCTCTCTCTCTCTCTCTCTCTCTCTCAGGGACAGACCAGCTTCAGTGCACCACGTGTCTTCTTCTTACTCGATGTCGGAGTCGGTCTCATTCTCTTCGTCATCCTCGTCATCGTAACAGGCGCTTTGTTTACTTAATGACATCATCATCAGTACCGGATAAAATTTAGCTGCATTGTCAAGAAAAACGATAGAAGTATAATATATTACCCCAACTTTCGAATATTGGTCTCTATTGCAACACCTAGGTACTTTATCAGGGGCGGCTCCGAGATTTGGTATAAAAAAGGGGTAAAATTCCCACAAAATTGCGACATGCATGCACAAAAAATAGGGGGTCTGGACCCTCCCCCCCCCCCCTTCCACCTATCCACCATCCCTATTTATGAGGTTAGCCCTTGCTCGTGAAAGCAGACTATATAAGTAATGTACATGTATTATGCCTTTATAGTGCAAAATTAGCTAAAGCCTGGGTATAATACTTTCCAAAGTCCTTTGGAAGCGCATTAGATCACGATGTGATAATTATTATGCCCCGTAGGCTATACAAGAACAGAATTATACAAGTTATTTGCATTGTAACTTATAAGGAGCACTACTATTATGCAAACCTGTTCTTTTCGTACTTGATGAAATTGTGCAACAAATGGATTAAACAAAATGAATTGATTGCTGAAATGAAATGAAAATAGGGAAATTTCATAATTTTCTATGATTTTTCATTATCAAAATATTCTTATGCCTCTACTGGAGGTAAGCTAATTATCGACTATCATGGGTTATCCTGTCAAAGTAAATTGTTCCTTTCGCTGTTATATACATTTCATCTTGTTTTTGTATTTATGTTTTTATTGTAAATTTCATTTTATTGTATTTTACAATCGACCAATAAATTGAAATAAAATAACTTAAGATATATACGTTTTTGTTACAAAATTACGGTATTAATGTAAGGAGGTTTATTCAACAAAGAAAGAATAAGAAAGTTATGAATGTTTGAAAAATGAGATCACTATACCATCACTATGCGAATCTCATGTTTAGCCATTCGGTGAATCTATCGTGACGTGCTCACGGTCAACTGTCCCATTATTTTGTCGCACTCCAAAATAACATTAAAATCCCTCGGTGCAGTACTCAAAATATATTGTAGATAGCACATTGTCATGGGTCCTCCAAAAAAGAAAAAATATCCTACAAAGTTATACATATTGAAAAATTAATGACATTTTAGTCATTTTGTGTGTCAGGAAGCGAATGGGAAAGTTGATCGCCGCTACATCATAGTGACCGTACCGATTCGGCCAATTTGAAATTCCCGTATTATGTATATACAACTTTTTTAAAATACAACTTTCTTACTGTTTGTCTGATTTTGTCAATCTGCTTCTCAGATTTTGCCGCTTTTACCCAAATCAAATTATTACAAAGGTAGGATACATCGAAGCGTAAAAATAATATGTTTTGAGTAATGATTCATTGTGGATGGTGTCGTTTCCTTTTATATAAATAAAAAATGTCTTTCAACTTTTATAACAAGGTGTCCTTTATTCTCATGTTTTAGATGAGAATGTTTTGACCATCCTTTACTTCATGATGGCATTATCCTTACCTTTATTATTGAAAGAAACAGATGAAAACAGTCTTCTCTTGATGTTTTAAAAGTCATGTTGCATTTGGGTCATGTTCGTATGTGATCTTAACGTTTTCACGGGTTTACCGAAATCTATATCACATCTTTTATCGTAATTTTGTTTGATATTATGTTACATCAAGTTTTATCTCTGCTAATGACGACCCTTTATGTATGATTTTATGTGACCATAATTACATAATATTGAAAGATTGTAAATTCATAATAATGCACTGTTAGAACGTTGATTAAAATTTTTAATCTTGTTGGTTAAAATTTTAATCAACCGAGGGTTACCAGGTGAACCACACATTTGTAGGTTAAAACTTTAATCAACGGCCTGTTGATTAAAGTTTAACCTGTTGGTTAATCGTATTTTGCTCAACGTTGGTTAAATTGGTGTTGATTAAACTAAAACATATTGTTGGTTAAATGTTTAACCATTTGTTGGTTAATCATATTTTGCTCAACATTGGTTAAAATGGTGTTGATTAAACTTAAACAAATTGTTGGTTAAATGTTTAACCATTTGTTGGTTAGATTTATTTGATGAGAAACTCCCCGGAGAAACTCTTTTCATATCTGTAATTGTTGTCTAGCTAGCCTTATAACGAAATAGATCTACTCAGTGATCTACTTTCAGCGGTTTGGTAAGTTCGACCTTCTCAGACCTGGACTAGACTTGACTAAGGCAGGCCCACCGGTAGACTACGCCTACGCCTACATTGGTGCTTATATCTTTTTCTCAAAAAACTGTTCTAGTTTCAGTGTTTGTCATATTGCCCTGTCCGCGAAATATGGACATGCGCGAAGTTGAACACACCGCCATACCGCCGGCGTCGCCTCCTCGCTACCATAGGCGCAGTCGGTAAATCTACCGGTGGGCCTGGCTTAGCCAGGTCTAGTCCAGATCGAGCAGGTCGAACTTGCTCCCAAGCCGTTTAAATTAGAAAGAAAGAGCACACTGTAGATCTATTTCTTCCCAAGATTAAGCTGGACAACAATCACATATATGAATAATAGTTTCTCACCTTCAAACACGCCGACAAACTCTTTGAAAGTCCCCACTCATTCAGCGACTTGAATGACAATGCCTTCCATTTTTATCGCAAACAATTTCTGTGATAGATTTGTGCGCAGCGAATTTGTTCCAAATCCATATGCGCATGCGCTGTTCGGTCACGCGATTGGTATTTTAATCAACTTTGATCAAACTTTTAACCAACAAAAAGATAAAGTGTCTTGACAGTTAGCACTATCAGTTTGGCGGGAAAGCAGAGAACACTGTTTTTAATCAGTGTTGGTTACAAAGTAACTAACAAGAATAAAAACAATAATTTTAATCAACAATATTTTCAACCCACGCAAGATTAAAAGTCATTTTTAACCAACATTCATTTTATAACCAATGTTGAGCGATTTTTAATCAACATTTTTTTAATCCGTAGTTTTTTAATACATGTTTTAACAGTGTGTATATATGGAAATAAAATGAACATAAAATCAAATCAAATATGTTTGTTTGTTATGTAAAACATCACAGACATTGTGGAAGTAAGGAAACCTTGAACCTTGTCTCTGTTTCCCTCTCTCTCTATCCCCCTCTATTTATCTCTCTCTCTCTTTCTTTCTCTTTTCTTACTCAATATCTCGGCCGCCCCCTTTCTTTTGCAATTCAGTGGGAAGGTAAATCGTTGACGTCAAGCGCCCTATATCACCGACGCTTTGCCTGTCATAGAATTATTAATAAACCCCTATAGATGGCAGCCTTAAATTTATAAGAACACCGTGGCTTATAGATTTAAATGGAATTTATTGGGCGTAAACAAAATAGTGTAGGTTTCCTGTTTAACTTGTGGTGTCATTAGGCCTTTTGCGTCAATAAACGACAAAAAGAAAAAAGATTGGGCATTGCCGAAGTTCAATATGAGCCCTGCGCCCCGTTCCATAAAACTTGTTATCAATAATAAGTTACGATATTAAGCTACTGAAATCCTTGCATCTGACTGGCTGAGAGCAAATTTATCATAGAAATGTGGCAGTTGTTAGTGAAAAATAAGTTTTATGAAACGGGACCTTGATTTGTTTCATGATATTATTATAGTTTATAAGAAAGATATTACGTCAATAAAAGCGATATCATATAAAAACTTATATAATCCTTGACAGTTCTGAACCGCTTCTTAGCTCTATATAAACTTTTGACTGTGTGCAAGAACACTATTTGAATTTTTGAAATCCTTGTTATCCTTATACTGAAATAAGTTTTCAATTAATAACCGTTATCCATTTTCCTGAAACTTCCACCTGTCCACTGATTACTTTCTGAAAAAATAATGATACACGATTATGATCAAACTGTATAGTATAGCCTTTCATTCGATTCAATTTCAAAACATTTATTTCCAACTTTTCAATATAAGTGTACAAAGTAATAATGTTTTTTAACAAAAAAAACCGACATAATACACATTCATATATAGTTGGAGGACACACCTCTAAAAGCAAAAGCTTGAGGCGAGGGTGCCCTTAGTAACATAATACATAATATTACATAATAAATATATAAAAAGACAATAACATACAAAAAAAGAAAAAAAGATAACATTCCTTAACCGCTGAGCTTAATTGGAGGGGAAAAAAAGATAAAAGGAAAGAGAGAGAGAAAAAAAAGGAAAAGGGGGAAGGATGGAGGTGCAACATACAATGAGTACGGATAAGAGATGTATTCACAAAGAAGCAGAGAGAAGAGAGGGAGAGAATAGACCCAATGGAGGGTTAGGAAGAATCTTAAACCATATTATTTGTAAGATGAACTTAAATGTTTTTTTATCCTTCTTGAGAAGCTGGCGAGAGATGCGGAGAATTTATTGTGTCAGGGATAGCGTTCCACAGCTTACGTCCCGAGTATACTGGATGTTATGTTGGAATAATAAGGTTCTGTGCTTGGGTAGATGGATGTGATTTGCGTGTCTGGTTTCGTATTTATGAATAGTAGAATTTAATTGAAAGACGTTACAAAATTCGTCAGGAAATAAATTGTTTGTACATCTGTACATAAAAATGCTTTGTTGATGTTTATTTATATCGGTAAATTTTAGTATGTTAAATTGTTTGAACAAATGGTCAACGTGACACCGGGGGCAGTACCTGTAGTTATACGAATTATTTTCTTTTGTAGGGTGATTAATTTGTGTAATTTGGATATTGTGATCCCATATCTCTGAACAATTTCAGCTTTGTTGCCCCCAAAACAACTGAGTATTTTGCATATAAATCAAAAATGTCACATAGAGAGGCAATGTTAAAACATCCAAGACAACTGATGCACTATTCTATGTGCGTGCTGCACCCAACACTAACAGTGTTAGTCTTGTGCCATGAAGAATGTGATACAATGTTATGCTGCATATAAGATGAATAACCACTGGATTTTGATATGCAAATTGCTCAAGGTTGCCCAAGGGGCAAATAAAAAAAACTAGTTTCTTAATTTTTCATATCCAGGTGACTCTGATGAATCATTTTTCATTTTGCTTTATAGTGTTAATTTATATACTCACAAAATAAATGTGGAAGGGTTTCATATTCTATACCAGATAGGTTAGATCGGTCAGTAGTAGATTAAAATAACATTAATAGTTGCAATAATATTGTAACGTTTATTGGTTCCAATGCCATATCAAGAAATGACTATACACATGAAGCACCTCAAATCTGTACCATATAAGGTCAGGTTAATGAAATGACTATATGTTAGGTGTGATATTCTGAGTATATTCCTTGACTTTTAAAACTGTTTTATTATAGCTTATGCATATTAATGCATAACACAAAAATTTCAGTGGTATATCAATAACCGACTATACCTAGCACTTCCAATTTGAGGCAGTCACCGTTATAATTACAAGGTCAGGTAAATGAAATGACAATGGTAAACTGCAATTTTCAGAGCAGGCCTATATTTCTTGATTATAATGCAAATACGTATTGAAGAGCTGAAGCTCTAAAAAAAAGTACAGTATAAATGGCATAAACGCTTTATACATGTAATTCCATAATTTGCATAAATTTAGGAAATTTTGCATGAAGATGTGAGTTAGGCCTATTTTGACAGGTCCTGCATGTCATTGTGTCGGCACAAAAAAATGCATCAAAAGTTTGGTACATTTTCAAGCACTTCATTTTTACCCGTTGTATAGGTAGATAGATAAAGTACATGTACAATAATTGGCATATAATACATATATAAAGTTTGGAGCATTGATATTCACCATGTCAATGGACTTATAGGCCTATAGGCCTACAGAATGCAGACAGAATGTTGAAAAGAAAATCAGCGAAATAAGTATATAAGCCGAGTTCAAGATTGACGAAATATAGTAAGAGCTATAAGAAAATTTTGCCATGAGTCATGTTACAGTATCTAAAATATTCATTGTTTCCTTTTATAACCATATTAAAATTACCACTTTTTATAACCATTTTAAAGTTAATGCAAACATGAAAAAAACAGCGAATATATCATCCACCCACCCCCACCCACTTTTATGCGATGACGTACACATGACGAAGTTCTTGGGAAAAACGCGTGGTATTGCGTAAGAGGAATGAGTGTAGTTTTCTCTCAGGGCTAAATGAATTATTGCATTACCTGCAAACAAAATACATTGTATAATGGAAATTCAAGTTCATGAGTCGAATGTCAAATTCAAACAAGTTGTGAAAACGATATTTCCATAAACTCATGCATGTTTCAACCAAGAACAATGAGGGAGAACCATCGGGAAGAACAAAACTAATTCGAGTGCGGTCTTGAGACGCAAAAAAAAATGAACGGAAGTTGGCCAACAAAAGAAAAATAAAGGTTAGAACAAAATTTTGTTTCACACATTACTTTATGTATAAATGACCGGAACTATACGAAGGATCGGAGTCAACATTGCAGGAAAAATACGAGTGAAGCGCATTATGACAAACAAAAAAAAATAGGCAGAGGGCGCAGAGCCAGGCCAGTAAAATTTTACCGGGTAGGGGGTGCAGACATTACATGAAGTGGATCTTATTGAGGGAGCGAAGCAACCAAGCGAGCGCCCGACAGGGGGAGTCCGGGAAATTTTGACATATGTTTTATCTGTTTTTGAACAATTTTGAACAATTTTGAATTTGTTTGGGTCAAACGAACCTCTATAGGGAGGAGGCGAGGGGCAAATTCCCCTAACGTTTCCGCTCATAGGAAAGCCTCCCCCTTTTTCCTTTTTCTTCCTCTTCTTCTTTATCTCTACTTTTTTTTCCTTTTTTTTTCTTCATATAATTTTTTTTCTTTCTATTTCTCTTTCTCTATCTCTTTCTTTTTCTCTTTCTCTTCTTTTTCTTTTCTTTTTCCTTTTTCTTTTTCTATTTCTTTTCTTTTTCTATTATTTTTTCTTTTTCCTTTTCTTTTGCTGTCTTTTTCTTCTTCTTTTCCATTTTCTCTTTCTCTGTCTTTCTTTTCTTTTCTTTTTTTCCTTTCATTTTTCTTTTTCTTTTTCTTTTCCTTTTTCTCACTTTACTTTTTTTTCTTTCTCTTTCTCTTTCTCGTCTTTCATATTTTCTTTCTTGTTTTTCTTTTTTTTTCTTTTCCTTTTCTTATTGTTTTCTGTAGGCTTTTCTTTTCTTGTTCTTTTTCTTTTCCTTTTCTTTTTTCCTATTGTTTCTTCTCTTTCTCTTTCACTTTCTATTCTTTTTCTTTTTTTTCTTTTCATTTTTCTTATACTTTATATGTGTTTTCTTTTTCTTTTTCTTTTTTTTTATTCAAAAGTCATTTTCTTTCTCTTCTTCCTCTTATTTTGTTTTTCTACTAAAGTGCATCAAGTGCGCCTCACCCTCCCCCCCCCCCCCCCCCCCCCACCCCTACTCACCCCCTGATCCGACGCGGTAACCATCCGAAAATGTGTTGGGCCTCAATGGAGTTTCCACCAGTTACGCATGTAAAATTTATTTCGCAATATGCCAATGTCGACCACAAATTGGGAAACCCGACTGGGAAGACGTCATTATGTTATTCCGCGAGTGAGTCGTTCCGAACTCAAATAGATATGTTTTCATGTTTACAAATTAAAAATTAATTCAATCCCTGTAATCATTTTTAAAATTATAAATCGTCAATTGTATGGGCCGTATTTTTGTCAGCCTGATAAGGTTTATAGGGTAAATTATCAATAAACTGAGAACTAGGTTTTTACTGTGTATGGACATTACGATACTCACTACCTTTCAAGGGAACAATATAATTTCAACCCGGCCTTTCTTTGCGCAAGTAAATTTTCTGAAGAATGTCTTACATAGATGAGGAACAAGTGTAAGTATTTTTCATATTTCTAGTGCTTGAATTTGATTGTAATTCAGCATGTATGTTGAGAGTGAGATTATCATGATGATCTGTTAGTATGGTGGTGAACAAATTTAAGGATCATGTGAAAATTTAATGAGTTTTCTGTTTTAGAAATATGCCGGGCGGCATTTCATTCATTCATTCATTCATTCATGCATTCATAGGCATTACACGCGCACTGCTAGTCTAAATCAGCACGTGTGAGAGTACAGCTAGCTACAGCAGGCGCTAGGCGCGCCCTTATGTTATGGCATTGCGACGTGAAATGTTAAAATGAGAGAGGTTAGGCCATTTGGAAATCAGGCTTGCCGCGATTTCTGTACTTTGTTAAGAAATGATGCACCGAATTCAAATATCATACATGTGCCTAGGCCTATTTGATTTTCATGATTTTGGCCTCTGAAAATATCATGACAGCATGAGGAGGAAGTTAAATGATCTGACCATTGTAACTTTTTAATTTCACTCCCAATCCCATTCTAACTTTTAAATATAATCACCTGGGCATCGTTTCATCAAACCGTCATAAGTATTAGTTCGCAGACATCCCATTAAAATGCATGTTAAATTTAATACACGCGTTTCAATGGGATGTCAGCGATCTTGTACTTATGACGGTTTGATGAAACGCTGCCCAGTTGTCGGAATTCCTTTCCCCTTTTAGTTTAGTGTATCGGCAATCAGATCCAATCAGCCTGATTGTAATTCAGTGATAAGTAGAAAATCAAGTTTTAGATGATTAAGAATTTAAGATGAACCTTCCGATAATTTTTTTGATGCTTCCTGCATCCCATCTGACATGTCTGAACTGAAGGAAATTTGGGAACATGAAGGTTGCAGCTTGACAAGATTTAATTTTTCAAATGAGCAATAAAATGTTAGATTTTTATATATTGGGCATAGCAGACCTTCCTCACACATTTGAGCAACCCTGCAATTGATTACAAGTTTGAAACTTCTGTTGAATCAGTTGACAGCATGACTTTTCCCCCTGATAGAAGATTCCTTGATTTTCATGATCCCAAGGTTCTCATTACATAGTGAGTTTCCACTGTAGTTTTAACAGATGTTCAGATTTGAAATTGTTTTATGCAGGAAGATGTAGAATATATTGAACTTCAGCACGTGTATGATGTCTCTATCCTTGAAATGTGAATTCAATTAGTTTTCTTGTTACAATATGCAGATCCCCCTCCCTCTTTGATATCATCAACCTCAAGATTTTCATTAGACTTTTAGAGTATCTAATTCTGAATTATTCATAATGCAGTTATGTGTTCACTCAGACACTCACTGTTCTTTATATCATTCTTACATTAAAAAAGATTTTTAGTCAACTTTTTATATTTTAGATTGGCTTGCATGACCTTTATTTAGAAATCAGAGGGGTCAAGATGTAAGATCTTGCACCTTATGGCAGGCCCAGGTTCCACGCTCATTTTTATTTTCGAGAACTTCAGGAACAATGAGGAAGCATGGTTATGGCTACCTAATAATTGAACCTAGTACTAGTCGACTTGACATTTCATGAACCTAGAAAAGTTCTGTCTGCTGAAATTTTTGTGGATTTGTGATCCCATATCTCTGAACAATTTCAGCTTTGTTGCCCCCAAAACAACTGAGTATTTTGCATATAAATCAAAAATGTCACATAGAGAGGCAATGTTAAAACATCCAAGACAACTGATGCACTATTCTATGTGCGTGCTGCACCCAACACTAACAGTGTTAGTCTTGTGCCATGAAGAATGTGATACAATGTTATGCTGCATATAAGATGAATAACCACTGGATTTTGATATGCAAATTGCTCAAGGTTGCCCAAGGGGCAACAAAACTGAAAATGTTCTTTGACTACTTAGGATCACAAATCCACAAAAGAATCAACAGACAGAACTTTTCTAGGTTCACTGTTGGCTGTATAGGAGCGTCAAGTGCACTGTTCTAGTCCAGATTTTTGTTTGAAATATGAGGAGGAAGGTTGCATGTTACTTATTTTATAGATTTCCTGCAAACACAAATCCTGTAAGGTCATTTATTTTCACCCAAATATTCAATTGGAAAAAGTTTTGTTTTACAAAACAAAAGAAAGTAGAAATTGCACTTGATTGTTCAGATTTCCTTGGATTAAGAGACAGGAAATAAAAGGAGGGGATAAGATGCTAGGAATTCCAATTTTTCTAGGAATAAATGTAATGGATCCTTTAAACTAGGTCGCAATCTTGATCTGACAGACTAACTGATCACAACTCAGAGACAAGCTTGATAAAATTTTGAGGGGATGACTCGATCTGTGTTTGCCTTCTCAGGTAGCATTGCCTTATTCGAATTTTTTAAATTCCCCCTATTTTTCCTACAGAGATACGCAGGTCACGAAACCTGGACCTGATGAAAATGGGAGGCAAACTGCACAAGAAGATCAGGGGGGTGTCACAGTGGAGGAGGGAGTCATTGATGTAAGTACTCTTCTGTATAATTTCCTTGTGTAGATTCTTATGTATTTCTTTCCAGAGATATATCACTCACAGTTCCTGTGTATTTTTCTTTCTCACTGGTTTACTTGAGCATTCTATGGCACATAGCATTTCTTCACATTTGTGCAGAATAGGGGTAGAAATTATTGCGCAATATCCCGTACCGCAATTGCATGGCATGCATGACGAATAAACTGCATAGTTTGCATAATATATTATGTATTGCTTATTTTGTAATGTTTGTCAAGATGAGTTTGGGGTAAGGTCCATTGCACAATAATTTATCCCTTTATAGACTACACTGCATGATTTCCATTACTCCCCTAATTGTGCAGAAAAAAATCCTTGTTGCGAAACAATTTATCTTAAATTTTCAATGTCATGAAAAGGCACCTCTTGTGTCTTTGGATTTGATGGCCCACAGCCAGACTACAAGGTTAAATCGACATATGTTTGATCGTTGTTTATCTATTCTAACATCTGCCTCTACCCCTCTAAATCCAATTGAACAATATGTGAAAATGTGACTTACAGTGTATGTGAGGATATTCAAAAAAATAAAGCATATCTCAGAGACAGTACTTTCTGTTAAAGGAAATATTCAATTTTATGGGATTTTTCATTTTTACCTTTTTATTATTCAGTTTTGGTTATGAATTTCTCCAGACCCCAGCCTGAGATATCTTGGGCTCAGTATTAACCTTCGTACATGTATTCAGTTTAATTTGTGTCAATTTATCAAAATATTGGTCATTTTATTCCGGAACTCTTGCTTTTCTGTCTAGACCAATTGGGTATTCAACAGATAAACTTTCATACATTGTTTGGTTTGTGTGTCAATTTAGTTATAGTTGTAATTTTTTATTCCGGAACTCTGGCTTTTCTCTATAGACCAACTGGGATCAAGTGGTAGTCAGCTTTGATGATATGGGACTGAGAGAAGCACTCCTGAGGGGTATCTATGCTTACGGTTTTGAAAAACCATCTGCAATCCAACAGCGGGCCATATTGCCTTGCTGTGAAGGTGGGTATATAGACAACACAAGTCACAGAGAAATGGAGATGATTTTAGTGCTGTAGCTCTCAACCCAAAGTCCCGGGGAACGTTTCATCCAAGCGTTTTGTCAGTGATTTTTACCGAAGCTACTGAAATCCTTGCCTCTGATTGGCTGAGAGCATATTTGTCAGTAAAAATCACTGACAAAATCCTTAACCGGTTCTGGAGCAGTCTGTAAATCTCTAATTTACACGAGTTCCCCATCTTTATCCATCAGAATTTTGACCCCAATTTATCTGTGCTTTATCTTAGATGGCATTGTAGCACATACGGTCTATTACAATACACTTTAAGCAGACATGTACATACAAATATTTAAAAAATGCACTTTCCAAGTGACAAAAAGTTACCAAAAATTGGCTCTTTTTTAATGGACCGGATTGGCTTGGCTCAAAACTGTCAGTCTGGCGAGTTTGAGACTGGTTCTGGTTCCGAGCTACAGCGCTAGATGATTTAATCTTGTCTGATATAATTACGCATCGTCACATGTATATACCTGTAAAATGAAAAGGTAGAACTCTTGTCCTTTCAAAGTTTCAGGAATACAACCCTCCAAAATTGAATGGACGTACCAAAACATATGCTGTTCATGCTATCTTCCCGCAAGGAAGGGACATTCAACTAATTTATTATTAAATATTGTCAGGCATAAGAAGCAGTTTGTATCAACCACTACAGAAATCAGGATATAAATCAATTGAATTGTATGGTGATTGGCATGTAAGAATGGGGAAAAGTTATGACACATTTCTAATTGTGAAATACGACCTTTGAATATCAAAGCCAAGACATTAATGCTATCACCAAGTTGTAAACATGACCTAACATTGGTTGGTTTGATAATTTTCAAATGCAGGAAAGGATGTTATCGCCCAAGCCCAGTCAGGAACTGGCAAGACGGCAACCTTTGCCATCTCCATCTTACAGCAGCTCAACACTGCCGAGAAGCAGTGCCAAGCCCTTGTCTTGGCCCCAACCAGAGAGTTAGCCCAACAGGTAAATATCACTTCATGTCAGAAAGGAAGGCCCATATTCAGGAAAAACTGTTAAACTTGGGGCTTTAGACCAGGTTTAAATCCTACCTGAGTGTGTGGATGTAGTCCATTGTTTAAGGTTTGACAAATGCCAATCTTCCTATCCTGTACAGCTCACCATAATTCTGTAAATATATGAAACTACAAACACTTAAACTGCATGGAATTTACTTCGCAATTTCATTTCATTCCATGTGTTTGTTATATTATATCAATTATTTACAAAGTGCTAGGTGTGTTTTTTTTTTTTTTAAGTTCATGTGTTTCAGAAGAACATAACCATTTATTTTGTAAATAAACCAATTCTGATGTTTTTGAGACTTTTTTTTTAAAGCCAATGTACTGATGGATTCAGTATGACATAATTACACAATTTCCAATAAACAAGGTGGGCAAATTACAAGACTCTACCATTTCCCTTCACAGATCCACAAGGTAATCGTCACCCTCGGCGACTACCTTGATGTCACGTGCCATCCCTGTATTGGAGGCACTAACGTCCGTGATGACATGAATGCCCTGTCGGAGGGTGTCCAAGTCATTGTCGGCACCCCCGGCAGGGTGTTTGACATGCTCAAGAGGAAGGTCCTCAAGCCTTACAACATCCGCATGTTCGTCTTGGACGAAGCTGACGAGATGTTGTCGAGGGGATTCAAGGACCAGATTTACGATGTCTTCAGCTGGCTGCCTACAGAAGTACAGGTAGGAAACCATTCCTCCTGAAGTCTTGTGAAGACATGAAGTGGTAGAATGCCAGAGCAAAATAAAAACCATTTAAAGTAAAAATAAAATAAGTTGAGAAGGGCGGGATTGTGTGCTACAAAGGTCCCTGTTCTTACTATTTTGGTCATATTATGTGATATACAGATTTTTGAGGCGCTCACGTTGATGGCATTTTATTTTTCCCTGGTGTAATTTTAAAGAAATATTTGTGTGTGTGTATATGCTATGAGGCTAAAGATAGCTCTTGATAGTTGGGATATCTATGAAAGTGAAAATCACTTACTTACCCTGCAGTTATGAATGGAGTGATGATCTAGTTGAATATATTGTGCATATATTAGTTCAGGTTAAAGCTTGGTGAGAGTTTTCTAACAGTTATGCTGTCATGTCCTTGCAGGTTGTACTTCTGTCTGCTACCATGCCTGTTGATGTGCTAGAGGTCACCAAGAAGTTCATGAGGGATCCCATCAGGATCTTGGTGAAGAAGGAGGAACTTAGCTTGGATGGTATCAAGCAGTTCTACATTGCTGTGGAGAAGGAGGCAAGTATTAGAAAGACAGAAAGAGGAAGTAGGAAACAAAAGGCTAGAAAAGAGAAGATGAAATAAAGCATTCTTTGCATGCCCCTTAATGTGCAGATGAAAGATCTAATTCATATTTCAAAATAGTTTCCTTAAATATTAAACTTAATATTGTGAAGCTATTCATTAGCCTCCCTATTTTATGCAAGGATTTCAGTAGATGAGGTCTATTCAATTGTAGGTCTTCTAAAGAATATAACTGTCACCTTTCTTACCATTATTCCTAAATATGGCATGTGATTGTAAGAGACATGTCCTCCCATATCGCCAGATAAGTGTTCTAGGATTAACGGTTATTTGCTTTGAATGATGATTTTTAGAATCCAATGCTGACACCCAAGTCCTCCACTTGGTCTTGTCACAGTGGCTTGAAGGAGCTGAGTCCTTGTGACGCTTCCTATGATGTATGGTCCTCTGCCACGACATTGGAGAGCAACCTGGTCCCCTTTTGTCACTCCTCCGCATGGAGCAGTAACATCTGGTGTGGGCCTGTCCTTGCATATTCCTTGTATTTCCCAGAGTCACTATGTGACAATTACTGGGGAGTTAAACCATGCAAGGGACATTTCTTCCCATTACCTGTTGTATCTTGATGTAGTACAGACAGACTCTTTTTATGTTGTTAAAACTACAAACATGTAATTGGATACTGGATATCATTTTATCATGTAACGTCCAAGTGTTTTCTTTTATCATGTAACGTCCAAGTGTTTTCTTTTATTAGACACTCCTTGAATTAATCTTTCGTTGGTGTATGTTTTGCAGTACAAAATGATTAGACTAGTATGAATATCCCTAATTCATTATTTTGGTGTAATTTCTTGTATGCTCAATAACAAGGTCATTTCCAGTTAGAAAATTTCTGAAGATTGCTTGCATTGGCCTCACCCCTGTCTATACTCATTATGATAGGTAATTTCCTGATGGCAGTCCGTGATACAAATATTGCTGAGACGTAAGGGTGATTTGTCCCTGAAAAAAAGGGGGAAGTCACTAAAAAAAAGGTTGTAGTATATGACATCATCAAACTGATATCCAAGACCAGTTTGGTTTTTAAGTGGCCCTCTCAGTTTTAATGTTGGTAGTTTTGTTTCAACCGTATGGTACGCCTATATTGCATGTTATCATTTTGTAACCATTTTTTTTTGCCCCTTGTAGGAGTGGAAGCTTGACACACTGTGTGACTTATACGAGACGCTGACAATCACTCAAGCCGTCATCTTCTGCAACACGAGGAGGAAAGTCGACTGGCTCCACCAGAAGATGCACGAGAGAGATTTTACAGTCTCCATCATGGTAGGTTCCTCAAAGCCGTCCATTTTGGTCACCTGACACTTGCTGTCCCCACATTTGCTCAAGGCTTTATTTCATCAAAGATCTATAGGCATTTAAGTTTGGTTTAGTTTGGGTATGGTGTTGCATTGTGTGGTCCAGGGTTGATGTTAGCCCGTTCAGGACAGGAATTATTTAAGGGCTAAATTGATCACATTTTGTTCAAATTGGCAACAATTTTCTTTTAGTGCTAAATGGTTCTAATATTAAAGGTGTAATGTCTTTGCAAAGTCGCAAAGTTGAAAAAATTGCCAATTTTGATTTTAAAAAAAATTATTTTGAACCTCTCAATGTGTTGCCAAGTAAAGGATTTTAAAGTTTATTCTTTTTTAAATTCCTGGCATCAAACGCAATATGATCTTGCATCAAAAATGGACATAATGTGTGCAGATATTTTTGCTCTTTCTACTCATGCATCTGGTATTTTTTTTATAGCTCTGAATCAAAAATTATTGAGCCAAACCACAAAATGTGGTCAATTGTCTCTAAAGGGTTAAGAATTTGTTAAGTGTGGGAAATTGATTGTAGAGCATCTGTCACTAGAGCACATGTCAGAGAACCTCAATTGTGACTCTTGACTTGAAATCCTGGCCATGCCGACAAATCCCCCCAAATGTCCAGTAGAATAAGGTCTTTACCCCATCTGGATTAAAATACTCTTTGAAGTTGTGTGAAAAGAGTGAGAGCAAAATAAATTTCCATGGTGGTGGAATTTTCGGAGAAAATATGAGGTGTAAGTTTGAACAGTCGGTGTCTGACTTGAAGACAAACGTATTTAGAATCCAATGTTGACACCCAAGTCCTCCACTTGGTCCTGTCACAGTGGCTTGAAGGAGCTGAGTCCTTGTGACGCATCCTATGATGTATGGTCCTCTGCCACGACATTGGAGAGCAACCTGGTCCCCTTTTGTCACTCCTCCGCATGGAGCAGTAACATCTGGTGTGGGCCTGTCCTTGCATATTCCTTGTATTTCCCAGAGTCACTATGTGACAATTACTGGGGAGTTAAACCATGCAAGGGACATTTTAATGTATTAATGTCATAATTGCAAAAAGAGAGATGCAAATACGAGCTAGTGATCCCGACTGCACGTTGAGCAATCGGAACACATTGTTTCAGTGAATATGATTTCCAGCAAGTTTCTGTTATTTTGTTGACATTTGCTGATCTGCACTAGCAATCTAATGCATGAAAAAAGATTTCAGACTTTTTAAAGCAAGGTTTTCTGAATATATTTCTGTCACCAGTACTAACAATACCCGTTATTCTTTCAAATACAATTTGTTTGTTCATGCATTGTTTCCCCAAGACTCTGCCAATGAATTCCCTCTTCCATGCTATTTGCCCATGTATTGTTTCCCCAAGATTAACTGTATGCCAACAATATTCCCTCTTCAGGACTCCATATGTGCCAATCAAATTCTGTTCAGTACTATTTGTCTATGCACCGATTTATTTTTTGAAGCACGGAGACATGGACCAGAAGGAGAGAGACAAGATCATGAAGGAGTTCCGCACTGGCTCTAGCCGAGTGCTCATCTGCACTGACCTGCTGGCTCGTGGAATCGACGTCCAGCAAGTCTCACTGGTCATCAACTATGACCTCCCTACCAACAGGGAAAGCTACATCCACAGGTCAGTTGTCTTCTGAATTCCTCACATTTAATTATATTCTGATACAGTGGAAACTCGGTATAAAGAGCTCCGATATAACAAGATTCCTGATATAACAAGCTAATTTTAGTGGTCCCAGGTCTTTGTTCTTTTTTTTTTACCCAGATATAAGGAGATTCCTGATATAACAAGGTTATTTTCATGGTCCCAAGGTCCTCGTTATATTGACTTTCCACTCTATTAGCCCGTCTCCATAGGGATGCCTGTTTTCAGGCCCTATCACTTCTTTTTGAGGCTTCTTCAGGCTGTATAATGGGGAGAATAAATGGGTTTCACACATGCCAGGACTCTTTCAGGTCAACTTAGCACAACCAACTGTTATCCCTGGTCTCCAGTAAAGGAAACACATTATCCATAACATAATTATTTACAAGTATTTTAATTTGATTAACAGTTAACATAAGTTTTTAGCAGGTGTGAAACTAATCCTCATAAAATTTTTATTTCGAAACAAGTGAAAGCCAAAAGCCAATTATACATTGTGAATCAATAAAAGGAAACGCAGATTCAACCCTAAATATCATTGCAACCACTACATATAGATGTAATCAGAGACACTCAAGTTTCCTTTAATTTGACACCTTGCTTGATAAAATTTAACCATAGACAGCTGACCAGTAACAATTTCCCCAAATCATGTCAAATTTGCCTCTGCCCAAGTTTTAAATGAAATGGATGGTCAAACCAAGGTTGGTTGAATGTCTCCATTCCAGTTGAATGCACTCACAAATAATGAAAGAAACATTTGAACACCATTAAATCCAAACTTGGGCAGATTTTATTTTGACATGCTTTATAAAAATGGCCAAAAATTTATCAACTAACGTACAATTATAATACACTTCAGCGATTTCACTTGGTTTTTAAGATTTTAAAGCTTGAATATGGGTTTTCTTTTTATTGACTCACAATGTAAAGCTTGTGATTAGAAAAGATATACATTAGGCTTAGTGGGCTAAGCAAAGTTGGGCAAGGGCATGTTTCTTATTTTGACTTCCAATAAATTGAAATGGCAATATCATGAAGCTTAGTTTTTGTGTTGGCATACTTGTGATGTCCCAACATCAAGATGCTGATTTCTACATGTTATTGATAGTTTGAAGAAAAGAAAATTCATGTGGTTCAACCGTTCCATGAGTTCCAACAATTCTGGTTAACTCCTTCCACAAAAGCACCTGCTATGTAGTTGTGCTTCTGTAGAAGCACTGCAGTGACATTGGAGGTTGTCGTAGGAAGGTAGATCAAATACCGTGGCTTTGCATGTGGGTGAGATGAGAAACAGGCCATGTAACTTGTCTCAATTTGCAATGCTATAATGCATTAACTAGTGTAAAAAAGTTGAGTGGAGAACGACTTTCCTCTGTATGAGAGCTATTGTAATTTCATGAAGTTCTCATTAGAAAAGAAAAAGTGATGTAATATATTGAAAACTCTATGAGGAATCTCGCCTTGACTAATGCACATAATGCTCCCAGTGTATTCAGTGTCTTTTTTTTAATGCTGAAATGCGTTCTTAGACTCTGGGAAAGAGATGACAAATTTTTATCCTACGTCTTGTCACTTTCGTTTGGATATCGTAAAATGTTTCTGCAAATGAAGCTTCGATTTAAAAAATTTTCTCATTTGATATTGTCTTCTTTTCTCTGCCAGGATTGGCCGTGGAGGCCGTTTTGGTCGCAAAGGTGTGGCCATCAACTTTGTTCCAGAGGAAGATAAGCGCAACCTACGGGATATTCAACAGTTCTACAATACTCAGGTAGACGAGATGCCCAGTAATGTTGCCGATCTGGTGTAGAGGATAGAGAGGAGACCCGTCAATTTCGTTCGTGCGTTCTTCAAAGCGATATCATGCGATTCTAACTGATGCGACTGATGATGCGATACTAGCGATGTTCTGATATTGGAATACCCTTTTATCTCAAACTTTTTTGTGACGGATATCTTGGAAATGTGAATAAACTGACAAACTGAACAGCATTCCTCAACGTATCACCGAAAGAGATTAACATCTCTTTCAATTCTATTTTGATATTTGTGTTGGAGACAAAGGACGAGAAAGACTCGGTCAAGGGTAATAACCCTTGCATCTTGGGGGTCACCCCTGGTGACCCCCTAGATATATTGTTTATAGTAATTCGTTTGTGTAGATTATAGTAAAGTATATATCTGTTTGTGCTTATATGACATGTGAAATGTGAATGATATTACAATTTGATAAGTCGTTTTAACAGGATATTTCTCCTTTATTTACATTCTGTTGTAGAGAATATATCGTAATTTAAGCAAGAGGGTTTCGTAGTTGTAAGGGGTTGCAGGGTGGGGGGTTATATGTTCTGTTATTAAGTGGGCAGTGTCTATTTATTGCTAACGCAATTATGGTTATCCGCAAGTTAAATTCTGGAGTCGACTCTATGTGCTGCTGTGGTATGAATAGAAATATGTCCGCGTTTCGGCATATAGACCAGACCGGCCATCTTGCAAATGAACAATACATTATTCTAATTATGATGTGCCATATGTTGCATGTATTTAAGATGTGTTCTCACAGATTTTGTTCTTTGTTACGTAGCTTTGTAGTTCATTTGTATCTGAGACGTAGTGGATTCTTCAAATGCTTCAAATATCGAAGGAAAGCAGATGGGGGCATTTCTTTACTTAACCAGAGGAAATTGTTCTTTCTAGCTTGATAAAGTGCTCTGTTGGACAAAGTAAGCTGTATTCTATCAATGGCTGTAATGCAATTTGTTGATGGTTTATGGAGACTGAATTACATGTAGCCATCGCTAGTAACTGTGCTTACGCAAGATCTAAAGTCTACTCTACTGGTCCTTTGCTATGTGATACACACCTAATGAAACACCTTGAAATGCCTTTTGTGTGATTTCACTATGATTTCTCTGATTTCAATTAATTTGCTACAAGTACAAATTTATTGTTTTTCCCCTTGTTACTTCTTTTTCATTTTCTGGTGGATGTATTTCTTAAAGAAATTTGTCAGTGAAATAGACTGCTAATTTACTGCTTTCCACATGTTAGTTAGATGATATCCTGAGTCCTGACATTCTGCTGTGGTTTGCGCAATGGAAAAGACATGACGTGTAGAAAAACAAACTCAGTGAGATATTAATCATTCTCTAATTTCCAATCAAAGCTCTTTTTTGCTGGAAAATAGTTATATGATTATTACGACAGTATTTTCCAACCTATCTTGTTGATAGATGATTAATCTTTTGCACAAAGCCACAAAGTTACACAAGTTCATTCGGTTACAGTGGAACCTTGTTACATTGGAAACTCGGTATAAAGAGGTCTGATATAACAAGGTAATATTCCTGGTCCCAGCTCTTTATATTCTATTGTTTTTTTTTTACCTGATATAACAAGATTCCTGCTATAACAAGGTAATTTTGATGGCCCAAAGGACCTCGTTATAGTGAGATTCCACTGCATAAATAACACTGTCATGACAAACTCTTGTTATAACAGTGTCATTTTTTTGGTCCCACTTCTTAGTATTGTTTTTGTAGCCCTGATATAACAAGATTTCGATATATAAAGAGGTAATTTCATGGGTCCCAAGGAGCTTGTTACGAGGTTCCACTGTATGTTCTGGTAGTGCTTGTTCATACCCTTGTATAAAACCTTTTCGAGTTCAGAATCACAGATGCATTGCAACAGAGTATATGTAGTTCAATGCCTCTGTGTTTCTCAGTAAAGGTTTTATACACAGAAAACTAAGATGTGCTTGGATATCTAACCATAGCAAGACGGTATTTATTCTTTCAGCTCTCGATCAATGATAGATGTTTCTTCAGATTTGCCAACAGCTTGATGCTTTAAAATGTTAATATGGTGCACTTTCTTCATCCAATCCCAGTAAATAAATGGCTCGAATTATTGATGAAATGTAATTCCAATGTATCCTGTGATTCCTGTCTACATGTGCTTTTCTATTACACCTGTACTTGTAATTCCATGGATTTTTTTTTGTGTGTATGGGAAAAATTTTAGACTCGGGTTATGATGGAAAGTATGTTCTCACAGAATCAAACAAAACTGACGCTGAACATATGCCAAGCTGTGACGGTCGAAAATCTACATCTACATCTACATGTGCATGTGTACATTGTAATTGTGGAGAAATAAGCAACGGTAATAGGCTAGTAGATGTAGTCTAGATGGCTTAGCACATCCATAACACACATGCTTTCAGTGTTTGTCTATAGAGTACCGAAGTGCTGACGTCATATTTGCTCATCGTCTAGGATACTGGTTCCAAACAACAGAGCCAGCGCACGAGGTTCACCGCGACATCATTCAAGCAACGGGCTGGAGCAGGGCAATTTCAGTGTTTGGCGCTGGTATGATCACCATGCCATTCTTTAGCACAAATTTGTTTGGAACCAGCAACCTTGACAACTTGGCCGGTATGATGTCACACTTCAGTCTATACATGTACATTACATCATCACAGCTCAAAATCAATCGCAACTGTACTAAAAGAGCTTTGAGTTTGAAAGCTTGCAGTGATTGGAGAACCTGCGATCAATCTGGATCAGTCCAACTACTAGTACCACCTTGATCAGTCGCACCTCACTGTAAGTTCAGTTGGATTCTTGGAAAGTATATTTTCTGTCATTTCCAAAGCTCAAGATTACTAGCCTATTTACAATATTGGTACATGTAGTGTAAAGAAAATTGGAGTGAATCTTAATATCAACTCCTATATTCATAGTACAGTTGTTCCGTTCACACATGTACCAAACGATACACATGTCGAGTCTATGTATGTGATTGGATGTAGTGTCCGTGATATCTCAACTTCAAGTGTATACTACATGTACATGTATTTAAGGAACTCTAAACTGAAAGCATGAAAGAGCCAAGCTTAGCACATTTCTTTGACATAAGCTCCGGCAGAAATTGCTATGGGATTTTTTTTGTCAGAGACATAGTGTTAGGGTTGTTAATGGGTTTGTATATGGTTTGGTCCAGAGTTGAAGTTGAGAACAAACGATGCCCATTGTGTATTACACCTGCCTATCACACACACAGGAATTAACATCCTGGCCCAGGATGTAAATCATTTTCTCATTACATTTGTAAGTGATAAAATCTTAACAGGGTATCTTTTTATACAAATCAAATCAAATTCAATTTGTTGAAGTAACTGGGCTTGTGTTTACAAGGATCTATACATTTAGTATGTTTAATTCTATGGAATACAAAAAATGCACAAAGCTGCTTATTTTTAAGAAAATTAAATTTGTCCAACTGAATCAACTCCATCTTTTCTAATGAGTACAAGTAGGCCTATAATACACCTTTTTTTGTGTGTATAAATCCTCTCAACTAGTCTCATATCTTAGACATCAAAGGTGATACTATTTAGACCTAACATACCTGCAAAATACTAATTATAGATATACATATAGATGTACATGTACATGTACATCAGTTGTAAATGAATAAAAACAATCACAAAGACAAAAAAAATTAATGTACACATACACGCAGAATATGTTATATATTGTTTTTGCAGATCTTTATTCTTCCAGACTGATTGAACAAGTTTGGCTTATTTATTTATGAATAAGCCAAAAATGTTCAGATTTATTTGTTTGGACATCCATATTTTACATATCCGTTGTTTAGGATGTTATATGAATGTGTCGCACGGTTTTATTGAATGCATTATCTGTTCATCCACATTGTTAGGGTGTTTTTACGGAAGCTTAAAAGTGCCACCGAGCTGACAAGATAATTCCTTGTCTTCCCGACCTTTTTTGGTCCAAGAAGGTGAGATCCGTCATCTCGCCTTCTCAACCTTTTTTGGTCCGAGAAGGCAAGGCGGCGAAATCCGGCCCATCGTATTCTCGACTTCTTGGGTCGAAGAAAGCGAGGAGGTGAGATCCATAATTTCATCAACTCGACTTCTTGAGTCCAGGAAGGTGAGATCTGGCATTTCGTCTTCTCGACTTATGGGGTGCAAGAAGGCGAGGCGAAGGCGGGGGGGGGGGGGGGGGGGCACTCAGTATATAGTGTGCGGTGGGTATGTGCTGCCCAGAAGACCCCATTCTTACACTCAAATTTCCGTTCCAAAGCATACCATTTTTTTCTTGTTGAGAAAAAGAAGAGAAAACCGTTCCAAAGCACCGCTTTTTTTCAATCCGTCGTTCTGGCCCCCGGCCCGGCCTGTTTCGCTTCTAAGACACCATAGACTTGCCACACACATTTAGCGTATGGGAGCTTGTGTGTGGGAACCAGCGTAGCGTTTCATCAAACAGTCATAGGTGCGGGTTCGCCGAGATCCCATTGAAATGCATGTATTAAAATTAACATGCGTTTCAATAGGATGTCGGCGAACTTGTGCTTGTGACGGTTTGGTGAAACGATGCCCAGTTCCATAGCATCATATATATATTGTAATCCAGTTCCAAAGAGCCCTGTTTTAAAAAATGTTAGTTCCGAAGACCATCCTTTTTCATGATACGCTTGTTCCGAAGCCCCCTTGTTTTGGATAGCGGGCAGCACATACCCACCATTTTGTGGGTCGAGTGCCCCCCCCCCCCCCCCCCCCCCGGGGGCGAGTTAATCTCGTCTTCTCATACCCAAGAAATCGAGAAGACAAGATTTGGTATCTCGATTTCTCACCTTCTCATACCCAATTAGAAATCGACTTGACGAGATTAAACTCTCAGCTTCTCACCTAATCCTAACCTAGAAGTCGAAAATACGAGATTTGGAATCTCGCCTTATCATCTTCTCATACCCAAGAAGACGAGATGCCGGATCTCACCTTCCTAGACTCAAGAAACCGAGTTGACGAAATTCCGGATCTCACCACCTCGCCTTCTTGGACCAAAAAAGGTCAAGAAAACGAGGACTTATCTCATCCTCTCGGTGGCACTTAAACCATAGTGTTTTTTTTTGCTGCAAATATTCATTGGATATTTTTTTGCCCAAAAATGTGGTCGAAAGTCGGTAGTAGGCTCGTGTAAATCATTACTAGTAGTATCATCACAAAGTGAATCCATTGACATGAGAGGGGTTAAACCTACTACCACCGGACCACGTTTATTTGCAGTGTGGGCTTTAGTTTATAAAGATACATTATTGAAAGTCACAAAAATCATGGTTAGTATTTTATGATTGTATCATGCTGCTTAAAATATTGCTTATATTCCCTCGTGATGATATGGATAGCCTTTGATACAATATATGTAAATAGGAAGTTGAAAAATTCTTTACGATGCTGTCGATATTGCGTTCTTAGGGAGGTCAAAATGACAAAAATGAAGGCTAAACTTCATTATGAATATTCAATAAGTATCACGTGATCGATACCTAATGCATATGCATATACACCAAAGCGTGTATGCGGTGCGCACGTAGTTTGCAGGAACAGACCCTTGTCCGTCCAAAGGATAGCAGAATGCCTGAATTGTAAGACTGCTGTAGACACGGTACTACAGCTGCCCGTGACATATTATACTGACACAGCCAGAAGGAATCTGGGTTAGGCTGTAAATGGTAAGGCTTCTCTCAAGACACGTTTTCTAATAAAGCGTCAAATTAGAGTCTGTGCTTGCAGACTAGCACGCACTCTTTACTATTATCACAAAAACGATGGCAATATTCGCATGCACGAAAAATAGAGTCAGGGGTTGACCAGGATTTTGTGAGAGGGGCAAGGCCGTACGCAGGGGGGGGGGGGCAGGGGGGAAGTTGCCCCCCCCCCCCCCCCCCCCACCCCAGAAATTTCAAAATCATACTTTTTTTAAAATTGGGTTTTAGACTTCAAGTTATGGGTTCCTTTGAAAGCGATCATCTTGCCCCCCCCCCCCCCCCCCCAGGAAAAAATTTCTGCGTACGGCCTTGAGAGGGGAGGGGGGGGTTTGCCTTTTGTTTCGAATAATCTCTAATCAACAACAACAAAAAATGTTATCACATTATTAGCTGCTAATTTACTCAGCAAACATGCAATGATAAAATTAAAAAATGTTATCACATTTTCCGTAGGTCCTTACTCGTCTCTGATAAAGAAAAAAGTGATCTTCACATAATTATGTCGTAAAAGCTATTGGTCCTAGGCTCACGGATTGTGTTTATAGCCCCCGCCCCACCCCTTCCTCTCTCTCTCTCTCTCTCTCTCTCTCTCCTCTCTCTCTCTTTCTCTTTCTCCCTCTTCTCTCTCTCTCTCTCTACCTCCTAACTTGCTCCTCCACCACCCTCACTCTTTCTATCTCTATTCTCTCTACCTGCTTCCAATCTCCATCTCTCTCTCTCTATCTCTCTCTCTCAAGCGGCGTTGCTATATAGTGAGTGGGGTGTGCAATAGGTGTCACCCCCCACAATTGCTGTCGGTAAATGCGCCAACTCTGTCGGCAAAAAAAAGGAAGGGAAGAGGAAAGAGAAATAATAATTATGAAAAAAGAAAGGAGAAGGAAAAAAGAAAGGATTAAGAAAAGAGAAAGGAAAGGGAAGTCATAAACAGAACACTGACGGGAAAGAGAAAAAAGAAAAATAAAGAAATAACTGGCCATTTTTATTAAAAGTTAATATTCGGGCAAAGGCGTCCCCAAGTTCGGTAATGGCCTGCAGAAACTTGGCCTGTATGTTCAAGATCTCCACACTATAACCTATTAGGGTGCAAGACATTTTTGTCGGCAAATTTGGGTGTCAACCCCCCCCCCCCCCCCGGCTTCAAATGTTCTAGCGACGTCCCTGCTCACTCTCTCTCCATCTATCTCTCTATTTGATTCTCTGTATCTCGTGCCCCTCCCCTCTGTGTGTGTGTGTGTGTCACTCTCTCTCTCTCTATATATCTCTTTAGATAATTACATCTCTCTCATTTTCTTTTATTTACGTTCTTGGAAATAACCTTTCACCTAGAAATGTATCTCTTGCTGAACTAACAATGTTCAGTTACAAACATGTAAATCCTTATTTCCTTTCTTTACACTAAAAATAACGGTAGGAACAATGCTAACGATAAGACCTTCGACAATCGCAAGCCGTTGAAATCCGTTCAGTGTGAAAAGCAAAAAGAATTTGCTTCTGAATGAAAGATACCTTCCAACTCCCGGACGGACCCTACCATTCAAATGCCAATAATGCCTGATTAACAAAGATAGTACATGTATATTAATCGCTTGAGTGATCTCCAAGCTGTCGAAGGTTTGTTCAGGGTTGGTGCCTGCTCCTGTGTGTGGGCCCACGGCATACAAAAGAACTCCCTGTGGTATGTACTTTCAGTATATTGTTGGCTCATAATACTTATGTTTGATTTCATCGTTTTCCCATTATTATCAGCGCGTGAAATATGACTAGGTCGGTTCTATTCAACTGGGAAAAATTGTTGTGTAGAGAGGCAAGTATATGCTCACTTCATGCGGGGAAGGTGTACCGGCAGCCCGGCACATATTTCAACTAAACTGTGGTAGTGAGCAACTACGGTAGTGGCTCAACATAATATAATTAACCCGATCAAGACAGTGGACATACCGCGGAGCTCAAAATAATATTTTGAAGGGAATCCACACGACAGGTCTGTTCCAGCAAAGCTTGAATTTCCTGTCAGATTATGAATTAATTACCGGATTAGAATAATAAAGCTGGTACGAGCAGATTCTGTGGGTTTTTCTCCCCGAGAGAGTCTTCGCTCGAACGTAACAGCAGACGACAGCTGAGCGATACTACCGCATGATCCACTGGATTTTTCAGAGTGACATTGTATCAAGGACAAAATTGCGCTTTGAAATTGAACTTCGCTTTCTTTGAATGTTTTTTGATCGGATCAAAACGAACCTGGTACGGATCGATTAGGATTACACACATAAGGTAAGCCTTTATCTTAAAACCACGATGCAGGACTCGAGATTATACAACTGACATGATTGAGGTCCGGCCGAAATGAAATTTGGTTGTCCATAAAATACGGACAAAATGTACCTTCTTGTTAGGATAATGAAGGGGAAATGAGAGTTGTGGAAGAGAGAGAGAGACGGGGGGGGGGGGGGGGCTGTGCCCACTCACGGAACCATCACTCTTTGGCTGTTTCAATAGACCGCTTAAACTGTATGCAAATTTATGCACATAATTCTCCGAGCACCTATATAGTGGCGAGCTATTCCATTAACCTGCATGCTTTTTATAAATGAGCCTCAATGCTTGGAATCCACATTATTTGTTGCTATATGTCCGGCAAGCTTTCAGGTTGTCAAGAACAACCTTTTTTGAAAGGAAAATTTACATTGGCCTATACGCGAAGCGGTCTATATTGGCGGTGGTCACGCGCTCCAAGTTGAAGAGGTAAAAACACACCAATATAATCGGCATAATTTTAGAAATACTTATCTACTACTACTTTATCATCTTGAGTAAGTGAAAATTTCAGGTTGTTTTTGGCCGGCGATCTGCTCCTTTCCAGCACACATATGTATGTGCAAAATATCACACACTTGCTATGGGAGGCAATTCATCGCGGTACGAATTAAGGTACAAAGTGCGAGGTTATCTGTAATAACCTCACATTATGTGTGAGTGGGCTGTGCCTCACTTTCATTAAAAATAATGAAGGAGAGCTATATGATAATTATTATCATTATTATTATTATTAGGCCCATTGTTTTGTAACATTTTATTTGTTTTATTCTTTCAATCAATCAATATTTATTTGTCAATTGCGCTTGCATGCATAGAGGGGAAATTCTGTTCTCTCCCCCTTATAGTAAAAAGGTATTGGATATGCAGGTGTATTCCACCACACCTGGTATAGGCCTATACTGTTGTTTAAAAAACGAGGAAATTCAATTGAAAGTGAATGTCGAACTATTATCCACATTTCTCCCTGTTTTGCATTAGCTTTTGGTATAAGATCAAAACCATTTGTGATCGTCATGGTCAAAGGCATGCACAAAAATACCACAGGCTGGTATACATGAAGGCCTATAAATGTTCAAGTTCGACCCAAAGGCAAAGCCAAACGTTATTTTAAGTGTCGAGGTCTGATAATCAGATTCGATATATAGACTTCATCTGCAATTATTTTGATTAAGAACCCTACGTGACTTTGAAACCCAACTGGCATACCTTAAGTACCCATTAAAAAAATTGCCTCCTAACTGTGTACTTTTTCCGGCTCTGTGCCCCCTCTTTTACAAAATCCTGGATCCGCCCCTGGTATGTCATATAAAGCGGGTGTTCCTATAATCTTCTCATGCACGAGATGTAGCCACAGTGAGTCAGCAGTACAAGTTTGTTGAGAATTTCATCTGCAGCTGCTGTTGTAGTCGATTTACAGGATACCGATTACACACTATGCATGCCATGTTTAAAAAAAATTGATTATACGCTGCAGTGTATTATGTTTTAAAATATACCTTGATGAAAGCCAATCTGGCAGTATAATATGAAAGGGTTGGTTTATACCCACCCCCCACCCCCTTCTCTCTCTCTCTCTCTCTCTCTTTCTTTCTGCCTCTCTGCCCCCGCTATACTCCCATTCCACAATGTTCAGCTCTTGCTATACACCAAGAGCAGTGAATTTTTCATGACGCTTGTATTTAAAAGCTTTAAAAGCTTGTGGAATGGCAGATGCATTGGACATAGGTATTTTTAGAGAGCATTCTATGATAAATTGATTTTCACTCCTATAGACAAGAAATACCTGACGTTACTCACAGGGGAGTGAAAATAGAGTGAAAATTCAACTATTTAAATGTCTTTATTTAAAAAAAAAATACACATCAAGAAATCATACAGTCACAATAGGCAGCATAAAATGGCCTTAGGCCGACGGGTGGGGGACAGTGGATAACATGAATACATTTTTCTTAATCATTATTTTATTAAGTTAAACATTATTGCAGCTTAAATTAACTTACTATAAAAGAGGAAAAGTGTTCATTTTTACATAATTATCTACATTGTGCATCACTACCAGAATGTCTTCACTTACAGCAATTTCTCTGCGACGTTGCATACCAGCTGATTTCTAATCTTCGATCTCGCATTACCCTAATTGTTTCAACGTACAGTGTATCATCAAAACCTGTTGTCATTTTTGAGGGTAGCCTATGCGTTGGGGATATATCCAGGGCATTACTATCAAAAGCGAATCACTTTGCCTGCAGAGGGGGGGGGGGGGGGGGGCGCCGAGATTTTTGAAAGCGATTTTCGGTAGCTTAACTTATTTTTTTTATTTTCTTTTTTAAAAAGATTGGTCAGGCCACACGTCTGTCCCCGTCATCTGCTACAAAATCGGCACAGGGCCTACAAGAACTAACGTTCCTTATTGAAATTTTTGGTCGCCAGAAATTTTATTCATGTTATCCACTCTCCCCCCCCCCCCCCCCCCCCCCCCCCCCCCCCCCAACTCCCCACCCCACCCCTCGGCCTAAGGCCAGTTTATGCTATTGCGACTGTATGATTCCATGATGTGTATTTTTTTTTTAATAAAGAAATTTTTAAAAGTCACTCTATTTTCACTCCCCCCAGGAGACACGTCAGGTATTTCTTGTTTATAGGAGTGGATATCAATATATCATAGAATGCTCTCTAAAAAGAAAGAGTGAATTTTCACTTTTTTTCACTATACTCTCACTTTCCCGGAGAGTCACGTCAGTGATCACTCGATATTTTTTTAATCTGCACCAAAGGAAAAAAACAATTACTGTGAAACAATGTTGGGTCGAATATGAGGGTATCTATGTTTAGCTTTGCACTTCAGGAACTCATGCCTAGTTCTGGGCCCCGATTCATAAAACTTGTTATCAATATCAACTGCCCAATTTTTATGATAAATATGCTCTCAGCCAATCAGATTCAAGGATTTCCGAGTAGCTTATAACTGTTATTGTATAACTTGTTATTGATTAAAAAAAAGTTTTATGAAACGGGGCCCAGGTATACTTTGCCCACTTTGTATTGAGAATAACATCATGATTGTACAGAATTTCACTTCAGTCACAATTTAAAACGTTTAAACTTACTTGATCATTTAATTGCTCAAAGACATGCAAAGTTCACCGGAGACATACCCTCATCATGTTGGGCAATTTCCCCCAGTATTTTTTTTTTAAATGCACGAAAATAAATTTATTGTAAAATTTTATATCATAGATATCATGTGCCATTCGGATATAGGCGGTTCATTACATTACATTCTTTATTCCTCTAAATGAGAGCAGGGCCCTGTTTAACGACATGTAATATAACTACTGAAATCATTCTCTTTGGTTGGCTGTTATCGATTTTATCGATTTTAGGAAAATTATTCATTTTGGTGCAGTGTGTAATATAAGAATTAACATAAATCATGAATATTCATTAAGACCAAGTCTTTTTTTAGAATTAAACAATTCTTCATTTGTGGTTGAATGAGTATTTAAGGAGTTTAAAATATTTCCTAATTCATTTAAGCAAAAATAAGATAAGAAAATTTTTAATTGTCACTCGATTCAAAACAAATCAAAACTCGATATTTCTAATCCTAATCCTAAATGAAGGAGGGTCAATGAATGTTAGATGGGTACAAGTATAATCATGTCATAAGTTTTTTTTAATTGTTATCTATCATGATTACAATACTTAAATAATTTACGTTAATGTAACTCAATTTAACTGAGTAAAGTTTATTAAGCAAAATAAGTAAATTCTACTTAAAATTCCCTGTTACAAATACTTAAAAATAATCAAGGCAATCCGTTGACGAACTTTTTTTGAGTAATTTCAACGAATTTTTTTTTTCAGTGAACATAGAGTATGTAGCCTTGATTTTTCAAAAAGTGAAAATCAAATATTCATAGCATTATTTTAAGAATAGTTTTTCAACCTTCATGTCCTTCCAAATTACATTGTGAAAACCGCAGTCTTTGAGTAAGTGTCAAATATTTTTGTTTTTATAACTAGTATTTTATCCGAGCGGTGGGCTTACAGGATCGACGCCCCCGTATGGAATTTTTTATTTGACTAACAGAAGAAGTGGCAAATCAGGGGATTTTCCTTTGTTAAGGATATTTCGTATCTACGAGGATTTCTGAACGCCGTACGAGAATCTGTTGCAGTAGGTCCATATCATAATTATGAGGAAAACTTCCTCTAAACTTACAAATGACTTTGGGGTGAAGAACATCCGAAACAAAATGATTTCCGGAATAGCTTGTCATCATGCAGGAAGGCCTGCTGAATATCTGTTCTTCTTGAGGGCCTTGCAATTATTATTAGCCAACCATTGCCAGGTACCCATTAAATAATACACCTGGGAGCGTTTCATCAAGACTCAATTGTCGGTGACTTTTACTGACAAATTTGCTCTCAGCCAATCATATGCAAGGATTTCAGTATAGCTTATAACAGTTGTCGGTAAAAATCACTGACAATTAAAACGCTTGATAAAACGCTCCCCTGGGTCGAGAGGGACTAAAAACAGGAAGATAATGTCCAAGGATGTAATCACATCAGAACCACTTGTATTCAATCAACAATGCTCGCATGATTAAATTTGAGAATTTGTAGAGCATTGTGATTATACTGGTGAAGGCTCTTCACTCTCATGTCCCCGGTTCGATCTTTGCTTGCCCCGGTGCCTACATCTTTGGACAAGGTGTTTCTCGGAGAACCACATTTTGTCCCTCTCGACCCTATATTTGGGTATCTGCATGGCAAAGCTTGTAATAATAATCATTGCAGGGCTGCAGGAAGAGCAGTGGACTGATACTAATTTGGCTAATACCTTGGGTAAACAAAAACCAAAAAAAAATTTTGTTTTAATGAAATTACTTAATATTCTTAGCGTTGTAATATTTCTCAGCATATACATCCATGTGATTTATACAAAGGAGTAGCTGAAATTCGAGTAATCTTATCTTACTCGGTGAAAGGTTACAGGAACCCTAAATTTAGGCCAATAACTCTGACATGCGGAAAACCGCTTCACATCACGACTTCCGCTAGAAATTAAACGTCCAGGATATGAGTCTAGAAGCACCTCTAAGTCAGTGACACTCTATAAGGAGTATAGAGAACACATTCAATTTCGATGTGTATTATTTTTGTTTATTTTCTTGAGAAAAGAGCACAACAACCCATCTTTTGTTATTGAATTAAACAAAATAAAAAAAAAACAAATGAAAACCACAAGCGCATTTTAGGGGGCAAGGG
>CM046871.1:20915125-21076457 GCA_025617745.1 Heliocidaris erythrogramma | reverse complement strand
AAAACATCACAGATATTGTGAAAGTAAGGAAACCTTGAACCTTGTCTCTCTTTCCCTCTCTTCTATCCCCCTCTATTTCTCTCTCTCTATATTTCTTCTTTCTTTCTCCAATATCTCGCCGCCCCCTTTTTTTTTGCAATTCGGTGGGAAGGTAAATCGTTGACGTCAAGCGCCATAATCATGGGCGCTTTGCCTGTCAGAGAATTAAAAAAAAAACATTATGGACAAGATGGCAGTCTTATTATTTATAAGAACACCGTGGGTTATAGATTTAAATGGAATTTATTGGGCGTAAACAAAATAGTGTAGGTTTCCTGTTTAACTTGTGGTGTGATCAATAGGCGTATTGCGTCAATAAACGACAAAAAGAAAACAAGATTGGGCTTTGCCGAAGTTAAATATGAGCCCTGCGCCCCGTTTTATAAAACTTGTTATCAATAACAAGTTATGAAATCCTTGCAGCTGACTGGCTGAGAGCAAATTTGTCATAGAAATGTGGCAGTTGTTAGTGATAATAAGTTTTATGAAACGGGACCTTGATTTGTTTCATGATATTATTATAGTTTATCAGAATGATATTACGTCAATAAAAGCGATATCATATAAAAAATTATATAATCCTTGACAGTTCTGAACTTCTGCTTCTTAGCTCTATAAACTTTTGACTGTGCAAGAACACTGTTTGAATTTTTGAAATCCCTGTTATCCTGACTGAAAATTAATAAATTTTCAATTAATAACCGTTATCCATTTTGCTGAAACTTCCACCTGTCCACTGATTACTTTCTGAAAAATAATGATACACGATTATGATCAAACTGTTGAGTAGCCTTTCATTTTTTTGCCCACATAAATTATGATTATGGCACTAAAAATCGAAGGTCCCAGAGTGAGGCTTGAGTTGCCAGTCTTTAAAATTGACTTCTTGCTGTTCAAGACTACGAGGGAAATGGAAGATAATGGGAGGAAATGATCATCTCCAGCATACGACGTCGTTGATTGGGGGGGGGGGGGAGGTGCCGAATAAAGACAACTGAGTGTCCTTTGTGCAAGCTCTCTTATTATACGGTTTTGTTTTTTGTTTGTAGTGTTGGTTTTTTTTTTTTTTGCTTTCTTTTCTTTTTCTCTTTTCTTGTCAGTATTTTTCAGCAGTGAACCTAAAGTAACCTTTTGTTCATTAATTTTTCTCTTAGAACCCTGGCTACGCCCTATTTCGCGCCCGCCACGATCTGTGTGTCAAAATTCGCTATAAATCATTTTAGAACTTGAAGCGATATTTCGGAGTAAATTAGGCAGCATGCGCAATATCAAAGGTTAGGCCGACCGCCATCTATTCCGACATGAGCATAATTATACTCTCACGTACACACCATTAGGGTGTAAATCTCGTTATCGTACAAATAGTCAGGTCTGTTAAAGATCACATTACAAGAAAATTCCATCAAAGTAAATATTGGCTTAATACTTTTTATTGCATATATGGCATACATTAAACAAGGTTATCCAAATCAACGCTTGGAAACATTTGAAGTAATGATTATTATCAATTATAAAACGGTAAAATACAGCCCCCGATATAGCAGCTGAAGAGCTCCTCGAACGCTGCTGAGATGTGTGACGACACACCAGGGGCCAGTCCTGTCTAAGCAGACGATGTCCCATAACATCTTACACATTTTTCAGTGCCTGTTTTGTCATCTCCTCTTCACTTATTTCTCTTACTTGACTAGCGTCAGTCTTAATGTTAGTCTGTTGCCTCACTCTTAACTTCGTGTATGGTATTATTTTGATGAAAAATGCAGCGTTAAAAAAATAAGGAATCAGTCACTTGTAAACAAAATAAGACGCCATTGTATTTTCAGCTGCTTGCACCGGGCATGTTCGGCGTTTCAAGAGGAACGAATGCATCCATGCTATTATTCGGGGGCTTTTCAATTTGAAAATGGGGTTTATTTCATTGATCTTGACCCTTCTTGTGTATTTACAATCAAACGGTTTTAGTTATCAGAATCAGTTTCACTTTCCCTTTTAGAATGGTGTGAAATAAGGTCATGTTAAATATACCAAACTCTTTATAATTTGATAAATAATTGCATTGCAATTACGTTCATTCATTATAGGACGTCGTCTGCTTAAGCAGGATGGATCCCTAGTGTGACGACATCAAAACATCGCTATATTTCTGGCGAATCCTCGGATATTCCAGATGCTTAGAAGAGCTTTTATTTATGTTGTTTTTATAATCATCAGATACGCAGTTGACATAAAACTTATACGATTGCCATCTGTAAGCTTCCCAGTTTCTAGTGATACATTAATTGCCATATTTGTGATTTTCTTGTAATAAAATTTGGGGGACAAAATTTACAAAAGCGCACTTTTTTGCCTGTGAGTCATTATGTATTAAAATTAATTTTATGTTAAGTTTAGCTTTATAGGGTGCCACGAAATCGGTGAATGGCACCCTATTTAAAAATGATAATTTATGCACACAAATTCAATTATTTGTCTGCAAATATAAAAACTAGTTTCTTAATTTTTCATATCCAGGTGACTCTGATGAAATCATCATTTTTCATTTTGCTTTATAGTGTTAATTTATATACTCACAAAATAAATGTGGAAGGGTTTCATATTCTACCAGATAGGTTAGATCGGTCAGTAGTAGATTAAAATAACATTAATAGTTGCAATAATATTGTAACATTTATTGGTTCCAATGACATATCAAGAAATGACTATACACAATCATGAAGCACCTCAAATCTGTACCATATTATTGGTGAATAAGGTCAGGTTAATGAAATGACTATGTTAGGTGTGATATTCTGAGTATATTCCTTGACTTTTAAACTGTTTTATTATAGCTTATGCATATTAATGCACTAACACAAAAAATTCAGTGGTATATCAATAACCGACTATACCTAGCACTTCCAATTTGAGGCTGTCACCGTTATAACAAGGTCAGGTAAATGAAATGACAATGGTAAACTGCAATTTTCAGAGTCCTATATTTCTGGATTATAATGCAAATATTGTACGTATTGAAGAGCTGAAGCTCTAAAAAAAAGTACAGTAAAATGGCATAAACACTATATACATGTAATTCCATAATTTGCATAAATTTGGGAAATTTTGCATGAAGATGTGAGTTATTTTGATAGGTCCTACATGTGGGAAAATATAAATCTGTAGGCACAAAAAATACATAAGAAAGTTTGGTACATTTTCACGCACTTCATTTTTACCTTGTATAGGTAGATAGATAAAGTACATATACATACAATAATTGGAATATAATACATATAGAAAGTTTGGAGCATTGATATTCACCATGTCAGTGGACTTATATTAGGCATATACAGAATGTTGTAAAGCTCAATCAGCGAAATAAGTTATCATAAGCCGAGTTCAAGATTGACGAAAATAGTAAGAGCTACAAAGAAAATTTTACCATGCGTCATGATACAGTATCTAAAATATTCATTGTTTCCTTTTATAACCATATTAGAATTAGCACTTTTTATAACCATTTTAAAGTTAGTGCAAAATGCAAAAGACAGCGAATATTATCATCCACCCACTTTTATGCGATGACGTACATATGACGAAGTTCTTGGGAAAAACGCGTGGTATTGCGTAAGAGGAACGAGTGTAGTTTTCTCTCAGGGCTAAATGAATTATTGTATTACCTGCAAACAAAATACATTGTATAATGGAAATTCAAGTTCATGAGATCGAATGTCAAATTCAAACAAGTTGTGAAATCGATATCTCCATAAACTCATGCAAACTTCCATCAAGAACAATGAGGGAGAACCATCGGGAAGAACAAAATTAATTCGAGTGCGGTCTTGAGACACAAAAAAAAATGAACGGAAGTTGGCCAACAAAAGAAAAATAAGGGTTAGAACAAAATTTTGTTTCACACATTACTTTATGTATAAACGACCGGAACTATACGAAGGATCGGAGTCAACATTGCAGGAAAAATACGAGTGAAGCGCATTATGACAAACAAAAAAAAAAAATAGGCAGAGGGCGCAGAGCCAGGCCAGTAACTAGAATTTTACCGGGTAGGGGGTGCAGACATTACATGAAGTGGATCTTATTGAGGGAGCGAAGCAACCAAGCGAGCGCCCGACAGGGGGAGTCCGGGAAATTATTATGTTTTATCTGTTTTTGAACAATTTTGAACAATTTTGAATTTTTTTGGGTCAAACGAACCTCTATAGAGAGGAGGCGAGGGGCAAATTCCCCTAACGTTTCCGCTCATAGGAAAGCCTCCCCCTTTTTCCTTTTTCTTCCTCTTCTTCTTTATCTTTACTTTTTTTTCCTTTTTTTTTCTTCATATAATTTTTTTTCTTTCTATTTCTCTTTCTCTATCTCTTTCTTTTTCTCTTTCTCTTCTTTTTCTTTTCTTTTTCCTTTTTCTTTTTCTATTTCTTTTCTTTTTCTATTATTTTTTCTTTTTCTTTTTCTTTTGCTGTCTTTTTCTTCTTCTTTTCCATTTTCTCTTTCTCTGTCTTTCTTTTCTTTTCTTTTTTTCCTTTCCTTTTTCTTTTTCTTTTTCTTTTCCTTTTTCTCACTTTACTTTTTTTTCTTTCTCTTTCTCTTTCTCGTCTTTCATATTTTCTTTCTTGTTTTTCTTTTTTTTCTTTTCCTTTTCTTATTGTTTTCTGTAGGCTTTTCTTTTCTTGTTCTTTTTCTTTTCCTTTTCTTTTTTCCTATTGTTTCTTCTCTTTCTCTTTCACTTTCTATTCTTTTTCTTTTTTTTCTTTTCATTTTTCTTATACTTTATATGTGTTTTCTTTTTCTTTTTCTTTTTTTTTATTCAAAAGTCATTTTCTTTCTCTTCTTCCTCTTATTTTGTTTTTCTACTAAAGTGCATCAAGTGCGCCTCACCCTCCCCCCCCCCCCCCCCCCCCCCACCCCACCCACCCCCTGATCCGACGCGGTAACCATCCGAAAATGTGTTGGGCCTCAATGGAGTTTCCACCAGTTACGCATGTAAAATTTATTTCGCAATATGCCAATGTCGACCACAAATTGGGAAACCCGACTGGGAAGACGTCATTATGTTATTCCGCGAGTGAGTCGTTCCGAACTCAAATAGATATGTTTTCATGTTTACAAATTAAAAATTAATTCAATCCCTGTAATCATTTTTAAAATTATAAATCGTCAATTGTATGGGCCGTATTTTTGTCAGCCTGATAAGGTTTATAGGGTAAATTATCAATAAACTGAGAACTAGGTTTTTACTGTGTATGGACATTACGATACTCACTACCTTTCAAGGGAACAATATAATTTCAACCCGGCCTTTCTTTGCGCAAGTAAATTTTCTGAAGAATGTCTTACATAGATGAGGAACAAGTGTAAGTATTTTTCATATTTCTAGTGCTTGAATTTGATTGTAATTCAGCATGTATGTTGAGAGTGAGATTATCATGATGATCTGTTAGTATGGTGGTGAACAAATTTAAGGATCATGTGAAAATTTAATGAGTTTTCTGTTTTAGAAATATGCCGGGCGGCATTTCATTCATTCATTCATTCATTCATGCATTCATAGGCATTACACGCGCACTGCTAGTCTAAATCAGCACGTGTGAGTACAGCTAGCTACAGCAGGCGCTAGGCGCGCCCTTATGTTATGGCATTGCGACGTGAAATGTTAAAATGAGAGAGGTTAGGCCATTTGGAAATCAGGCTTGCCGCGATTTCTGTACTTTGTTAAGAAATGATGCACCGAATTCAAATATCATACATGTGCCTAGGCCTATTTGATTTTCATGATTTTGGCCTCTGAAAATATCATGACAGCATGAGGAGGAAGTTAAATGATCTGACCATTGTAACTTTTTAATTTCACTCCCAATCCCATTCTAACTTTTGAATATAATCACCTGGGCATCGTTTCATCAAACCGTCATAAGTACTAGTTCGCCGACATCCCATTAAAATGCACGTAAATTTAATACACGCGTTTCAATGGGATGTCAGCGATCTTGTACTTATGACGGTTTGATGAAACGCTGCCCAGTTGTCGGAATTCCTTTCCCCTTTTAGTGTATCGGCAATCAGTTCCAATCAGCCTGATTGTAATTCAGTGATAAGTAGAAAATCAAGTTTTAGATGATTAAGAATTTAAGATGAACCTTCCGATAATTTTTTGATGCTTCCTGCATCCTGTCCCATCTGAACTGAAGGAAATTTGGGAACATGAAGGTTGCAGCTTGACAAGATTTAATTTTTCAAATGAGCAATAAAATGTTAGATTTTTATATATTGGGCATAGCAGACCTTCCTCACACATTTGAGCAACCCTGCAATTGATTACAAGTTTGAAACTTCTGTTGAATCAGTTGACAGCATGACTTTTCCCCCCTGATAGAAGATTCCTTGATTTTCATGATCCCAAGGTTCTCATTACATAGTGAGTTTCCACTGTAGTTTTAACAGATGTTCAGATTTGAAATTGTTTTATGCAGGAAGATGTAGAATATATTGAACTTTAGCACGTGTATGATGTCTCTATCCTTGAAATGTGAATTCAATTAGTTTTCTTGTTACAATATGCAGATCCCCCTCCCTCTTTGATATCATCAACCTCAAGATTTTCATTAGACTTTTAGAGTATCTAATTCTGAATTATTCATAATGCAGTTATGTGTTCACTCAGACACTCACTGTTCTTTATATCATTCTTACATTAAAAAAGATTTTTAGTCAACTTTTTATATTTTAGATTGGCTTGCATGACCTTTATTTAGAAATCAGAGGGGTCAAGATGTAAGATCTTGCACCTTATGGCAGGCCCAGGTTCCACGCTCATTTTTATGTTCGAGAACTTCAGGAACAATGAGGAAGCATGGTTATGGCTACCTAATAATTGAACCTAGTACTAGTCGACTTGACATTTCATGAACCTAGAAAAGTTCTGTCTGCTGAAATTTTTGTGGATTTGTGATCCCATATCTCTGAACAATTTCAGCTTTGTTGCCCCCAAAACAACTGAGTATTTTGCATATAAATCAAAAATGTCACATAGAGAGGCAATGTTAAAACATCCAAGACAACTGATGCACTATTCTATGTGCGTGCTGCACCCAACACTAACAGTGTTAGTCTTGTGCCATGAAGAATGTGATACAATGTTATGCTGCATATAAGATGAATAACCACTGGATTTTGATATGCAAATTGCTCAAGGTTGCCCAAGGGGCAACAAAACTGAAAATGTTCTTTGACTACTTAGGATCACAAATCCACAAAAGAATCAACAGACAGAACTTTTCTAGGTTCACTGTTGGCTGTATAGGAGCGTCAAGTGCACTGTTCTAGTCCAGATTTTTTTTTGAAATATGAGGAGGAAGGTTGCATGTTACTTATTTTATAGATTTCCTGCAAACACAAATCCTGTAAGGTCATTTATTTTCACCCAAATATTCAATTGGAAAAAGTTTTGTTTTACAAAACAAAAGAAAGTAGAAATTGCACTTGTTTGATTGTTCAGATTTCCTTGGATTAAGAGACAGGAAATAAAATTCCCCCTATTTTTCCTACAGAGATACGCAGGTCACGAAACCTGGACCTGATGAAAATGGGAGGCAAACTGCACAAGAAGATCAGGGGGGTGTCACAGTGGAGGAGGGAGTCATTGATGTAAGTACTCTTCTGTATAATTTCCTTGTGTAGATTCTTATGTATTTCTTTCCAGAGATATATCACTCACAGTTCCTGTGTATTTTTCTTTCTCACTGGTTTACTTGAGCATTCTATGGCACATAGGATTTCTTCACATTTGTGCAGAATAGGGGTAGAAATTATTGCGCAATATCCCGTACCGCAATTGCATGCCATGCATGACGAATAAACTGCATAGTTTGCATAATATATTATGTATTGCTTATTTTGTAATGTTTGTCAAGATGAGTTTGGGGTAAGGTCCATTGCACAATAATTTATCCCTTTATAGACTACACTGCATGATTTCCATTACTCCCCTAATTGTGCAGAAAAAATCCTTGTTGCGAAACAATTTATCTTAAATTTTCAATGTCATGAAAAGGCACCTCTTGTGTCCTTGGATATGATGGCCCACAGCCAGACTACAAGGTTAAATCGACATATGTTTGATCATTGTTTATCTATTCTAACATCTGCCTCTACCCCTCTAAATCCAATTTAACAATATGTGAAAATGTGACTTAGTGTTTGTGAGGATATTCAAAAAAAAAAAGGATATCTCAGAGACAGTACTTTCTGTTAAAGGAAATATTCAGTTTTATGGGATTTTTCATTTTTACCTTTTTATTATTCAGTTTTGGTTATGATGCATTTCTCCAGACCCCAGCCTGAGATATCTTGGGCTCAGTATTCAACAGATTAACCTTCGTACATGTATTCAGTTTAATTTGTGTCAATTTATCAAAATATTGGTCATTTTATTCCGGAACTCTTGCTTTTCTGTCTAGACCAATTGGGTATTCAACAGATAAACTTTCATACATTGTTTGGTTTGTGTGTCAATTTAGTTATAGTTGTAATTTTTTATTCCGGAACTCTGGCTTTTCTCTATAGACCAACTGGGATCAAGTGGTAGTCAGCTTTGATGATATGGGACTGAGAGAAGCACTCCTGAGGGGTATCTATGCTTACGGTTTTGAAAAACCATCTGCAATCCAACAGCGGGCCATATTGCCTTGCTGTGAAGGTGGGTATATAGACAACACAAGTCACAGAGAAATGGAGATGATTTTAGTGCTGTAGCTCTCAACCCAAAGTCCCGGGGAACGTTTCATCCAAGCGTTTTGTCAGTGATTTTTACCGAAGCTACTGAAATCCTTGCCTCTGATTGGCTGAGAGCATATTTGTCAGTAAAAATCACTGACAAAATCCTTAACCGGTTCTGGAGCAGTCTGTAAATCTCTAATTTACACGAGTTCCCCATCTTTATCCATCAGAATTTTGACCCCAATTTATCTGTGCTTTATCTTAGATGGCATTGTAGCACATACGGTCTATTACAATACACTTTAAGCAGACATGTACATACAAATATTTAAAAAATGCACTTTCCAAGTGACAAAAAGTTACCAAAAATTGGCTCTTTTTTAATGGACCGGATTGGCTTGGCTCAAAACTGTCAGTCTGGCGAGTTTGAGACTGGTTCTGGTTCCGAGCTACAGCGCTAGATGATTTAATCTTGTCTGATATAATTACGCATCGTCACATGTATATACCTGTAAAATGAAAAGGTAGAACTCTTGTCCTTTCAAAGTTTCAGGAATACAACCCTCCAAAATTGAATGGACGTACCAAAACATATGCTGTTCATGCTATCTTCCCGCAAGGAAGGGACATTCAACTAATTTATTATTAAATATTGTCAGGCATAAGAAGCAGTTTGTATCAACAACTACAAAAATCAGTATATAAATCAATTGAATTGTATGGTGATTGGCATGTAAGAATGGGGAAAAGTTATGACACATTTCTAATTGTGAAATACGACCTTTGAATATCAAAGCCAAGACATTAATGCTATCACCAAGTTGTAAACATGACCTAACATTGGTTGGTTTGATAATTTTCAAATGCAGGAAAGGATGTTATCGCCCAAGCCCAGTCAGGAACTGGCAAGACGGCAACCTTTGCCATCTCCATCTTACAGCAGCTCAACACTGCCGAGAAGCAGTGCCAAGCCCTTGTCTTGGCCCCAACCAGAGAGTTAGCCCAACAGGTAAATGTCACTTCATGTCAGAAAGGAAGGCCCATATTCAGGAAAAACTGTTAAACTTGGGGCTTTAGACCAGGTTTAAATCCTACCTGAGTGTGTGGATGTAGTCCATTGTTTAAGGTTTGACAAATGCCAATCTTCCTATCCTGTACAGCTCACCATAATTCTGTAAATATATGAAACTACAAACACTTAACTGCATGGAATTTACTTCGCAATTTCATTTCATTCCATGTGTTTGTTATATTATATCAATTATTTACAAAGTGCTAGGTGTGTTTTTTTTTTAAGTTCATGTGTTTCAGAAGAACATAACCATTTATTTTGTAAATAAACCAATTCTGATGTTTTTGAGACTTTTTTTTAAAGCCAATGTACTGATGGATTCAGTATGACATAATTACACAATTTCCAATAAACAAGGTGGGCAAATTACAAGACTCTACCATTTCCCTTCACAGATCCACAAGGTAATCGTCACCCTCGGCGACTACCTTGATGTCACGTGCCATCCCTGTATTGGAGGCACTAACGTCCGTGATGACATGAATGCCCTGTCGGAGGGTGTCCAAGTCATTGTCGGCACCCCCGGCAGGGTGTTTGACATGCTCAAGAGGAAGGTCCTCAAGCCTTACAACATCCGCATGTTCGTCTTGGACGAAGCTGACGAGATGTTGTCGAGGGGATTCAAGGACCAGATCTACGATGTCTTCAGCTGGCTGCCTACAGAAGTACAGGTAGGAAACCATTCCTCCTGAAGTCTTGTGAAGACATGAAGTGGTAGAATGCCAGAGCAAAATAAAAACCATTTAAAGTAAAAATAAAATAAGTTGAGAAGGGCGGGATTGTGTGCTACAAAGGTCCCTGTTCTTACTATTTTGGTCATATTATGTGATATACAGATTTTTGAGGCGCTCACGTTGATGGCATTTTATTTTTCCCTGGTGTAATTTTAAAGAAATATTTGTGTGTGTGTATATGCTATGAGGCTAAAGATAGCTCTTGATAGTTGGGATATCTATGAAAGTGAAAATCACTTACTTACCCTGCAGTTATGAATGGAGTGATGATCTAGTTGAATATATTGTGCATATATTAGTTCAGGTTAAAGCTTGGTGAGAGTTTTCTAACAGTTATGCTGTCATGTCCTTGCAGGTTGTACTTCTGTCTGCTACCATGCCTGTTGATGTGCTAGAGGTCACCAAGAAGTTCATGAGGGATCCCATCAGGATCTTGGTGAAGAAGGAGGAACTTAGCTTGGATGGTATCAAGCAGTTCTACATTGCTGTGGAGAAGGAGGCAAGTATTAGAAAGACAGAAAGAGGAAGTAGGAAACAAAAGGCTAGGAAAGAGAAGATGAAATAAAGCATTCTTTGCATGCCCCTTAATGTGCAGATGAAAGATCTAATTCATATTTCAAAATAGTTTCCTTAAATATTAAACTTAATATTGTGAAGCTATTCATTAGCCTCCCTATTTTATGCAAGGATTTCAGTAGATGAGGTCTATTCAATTGTAGGTCTTCTAAAGAATATAACTGTCACCTTTCTTACCATTATTCCTAAATATGGCATGTGATTGTAAGAGACATGTCCTCCCATATCGCCAGATAAGTGTTCTAGGATTAACGGTTATTTGCTTTGAATGATAATTTTTAGAATCCAATGCTGACACCCAAGTCCTCCACTTGGTCTTGTCACAGTGGCTTGAAGGAGCTGAGTCCTTGTGACGCTTCCTATGATGTATGGTCCTCTGCCACGACATTGGAGAGCAACCTGGTCCCCTTTTGTCACTCCTCCGCATGGAGCAGTAACATCTGGTGTGGGCCTGTCCTTGCATATTCCTTGTATTTCCCAGAGTCACTATGTGACAATTACTGGGGAGTTAAACCATGCAAGGGACATTTCTTCCCATTACCTGTTGTATCTTGATGTAGTACAGACAGACTCTTTTCTATGTTGTTAAAACTACAAACATGTAATTGGATACTGGATATCATTTTATCATGTAACGTCGAAGTGTTTTCTTTTATCATGTAACGTCCAAGTGTTTTCTTTTATTAGACACTCCTTGAATTAATCTTTCGTTGGTGTATGTTTTGCAGTACAAAATGATTAGACTAGTATGAATATCCCTAATTCATTATTTTGGTTTAATTTCTTGTATGCTCAATAACAAGGTCATTTCCAGTTAGAAAATTTCTGAAGATTGCTTGCATTGGCCTCACCCCTGTCTATACTCATTATGATATTGGTAATTTCCTGATGGCAGTCCGTGATACAAATATTGCTGAGACGTAAGGGTGATTTGTCCCTGAAAAAAAGGGGGAAGTCACTAAAAAAAAAGGTTGTAGTATATGACATCATCAAACTGATATCCAAGACCAGTTTGGTTTTTAAGTGGCCCTCTCAGTTTTAATGTTGGTAGTTTTGTTTCAACCGTATGGTACGCCTATATTGCATGTTATCATTTTGTAACCATTTTTTTTTGCCCCTTGTAGGAGTGGAAGCTTGACACACTGTGTGACTTATACGAGACGCTGACAATCACTCAAGCCGTCATCTTCTGCAACACGAGGAGGAAAGTCGACTGGCTCCACCAGAAGATGCACGAGAGAGATTTTACAGTCTCCATCATGGTAGGTTCCTCAAAGCCGTCCATTTTGGTCACCTGACACTTGCTGTCCCCACATTTGCTCAAGGCTTTATTTCATCAAAGATCTATAGGCATTTAAGTTTGGTTTAGTTTGGGTATGGTGTTGCATTGTGTGGTCCAGGGTTGATGTTAGCCCGTTCAGGACAGGAATTATTTAAGGGCTAAATTGATCACATTTTTGTTCAAATTGGCAACAATTTTCTTTTAGTGCTACATGGTTCTAATATTAAAGGTGTAATGTCTTTGAAAAGTCGCAAAGTTAAAAAAATTGCCAATTTCGATTTAAAAAAAAATTATTTTGAACCTCTCAATGTGTTGCCAATTAAAGGATTTTAAAGTTTATTCTTTTTTAAATTCCTGGCATCAAACGCAATATGGTCTTGCATCAAAATGGACATGTGTGCAGATATTTTTGCTCTTTCTACTCATGCATCTGGTATTTTTTTAGAGCTCTGAATCAAGTTATTGAGCCAAACCACAAAATGTGGTCAATTGTCTCTAAAGGGTTAAGAAATGGTTTAGTGTGGGAAATTGATTGTAGAGCAACTGTCACTGGAGCACATGTCAGAGAACTTCAGTCGTGACTCTTGACTTGAAATCATGGCCATGCCGACAAATCCCCCCCCCCCCCCAAATGCCCAGTAGAATAAGGTCTTTACCCCATCTGGATTAAAATGCTCTTTGAAGTTGTGTGAAAAGAGTGAGAGCAAAATAAAATTTCCATCGTGGTGGAATTTTCGGAGAAAATATGAGGTGTAAGTTTGAACAGTCTGTGCCCGACTTGAAGACAAACATATTTAGAATCCAATGTTGACACCCAAGTCCTCCACTTGGTCCTGTCACAGTGGCTTGAAGGAGCTGAGTCCTTGTGACGCTTCATATGATGTATGGTCCTCTGCCACGACATTGGAGAGCAACCTGGTCCCCTTATGTCATTCCTCCGCATGGAGCAGTAACATCTGGTGTGGGCCTGTCCTTGCATATTCCTTGTATTTCCCAGAGTCACTATGTGGCAATTACTGGGGAGTTAAACCATGCAAGGGACATTTTAATGTATTATATGTGATAATAATTGCAAAGAGATGCAAATACGAGCTAGTGATCACGACTGCACGTTGAGCAATCGGAACACGTTTCAGTGAATATGATATCCAGCAAGTTTCTGTTATTTTGTTGACATTTGCTGATCAGCACTACCAATCTAATGCATGAAAAAAAATAAGATTTCAGACTTTTTTAAAGCAAGGTTTTCTGAGAATATATTTCTGTCACCAGTACTCAAGATTAACTTGTTACTAACAATACCCGTTATTCTTTCAAATACAAATGTTTGTTTATGCATTGTTTCCCCAAGATTAGCTCTATGCCAACAATATTCCCTCTTCAGGACTCCATATGTGCCAATCAAATTCTGTTCAGTACTATTTGTCTATGCACTGATTTATTTTTTGAAGCACGGAGACATGGACCAGAAGGAGAGAGACAAGATCATGAAGGAGTTCCGCACTGGCTCTAGCCGAGTGCTCATCTGCACTGACCTGCTGGCTCGTGGAATCGACGTCCAGCAAGTCTCACTGGTCATCAACTATGACCTCCCTACCAACAGGGAAAGCTACATCCACAGGTCAGTTCTCTTCTGAATTCCTCACATTTAGTACTTTTCTGATACAGTGGGAACTCTGTATAAAGAGCTCTGATATAACAAGATTCCTGATATAACAAGCTAATTTTAGTGGTCCCAGGTCTTTATGTTCTTTTTTTTTTACCCAGATATAAGGAGATTCCTGATATAACAAGGTTATTTTCATGGTCCCAAGGTCCTCGTTATATTGATTTTCCACTCTATTAGCCCGTCTCCATAGGGATGCCTGTTTTCAGGCCCGATCACTTTTTCAGGCTTCTTCAGGCTGTATAATTGGGAGAATAAATGGGTTTCACACATGGCGGGACTCTTTCAGGCCAACTTAGCAAAACCAACTGTTATCCCTGGTCTCCAGTAAAGGAAACACTTTTTCCATAACAGAATTATTTACAAGTACTTTAATTTGATTAACAGTTAACATGGCTCACATATAAGATTTTTGGCAGGTGTGAAACTAATTCCTCTTAATATTTGTATTTCAAAACTAGTGAAATCCAAAAGCCAATTATACAGCGTGAGTCAAAAGGAAACCCAGATTCAACCCTAAGTATCATTGCAGCCAGTACATATAGATGTAATCAGAGACACTCATATTGTAGTCTATCATGTTTCCTTTAATTTGACACCTTGATTGATAAAATTCAACCATAGACAGCTGACCAGTAACATCTTCCCCAAATCATGTCAAATTTGCCTCTGCCCAAGTTTTAAATGAAATGGATGGTCAACCCAAGGTTGGTTGAATGTCTCCATTCCAGTTGAATGCACTCACAAATAATGAAAGAAACTTTTGAACACCATTAAATCCAAACTTGGGCAGATATGATTTTGACATGCTTTATAAAAATGGCCACAATGTAAAGCTTGTAATTAGAAGAGATAAACATCAGGCTTAGTGGGCTAAGCAAAGTTGGGCAAGGGCATGTTGTTTCTTATTTTGATTTCCAATAAATTGAAATGGCAATATCATGAAGCTCAGTTTTAAAGTTTTTGTCCCAAAATTAAGTTGCTGATTTCTACATGTTATTGATAGTTTGAAGAAAAGAAAATTCATGGGGTTCAACCATTCCATGAGTTCCAACAATTCTGTGGTTAATTCCATTTACGAAGAACTCCTTCCACAAAAGCACCTGCTATGTAGTTGTGCTTCTGTAGAAGCATTGCAGTGACATTGGAGGTTGTCGTAGGAAGGTAGATCAAATACCGTGGCTTTGCATGTGGGTGAGATGAGAAACAGGCCATGTAACTTGTCTCAATTTGCAATGCTATAATGCATTAACTTGTGTCAAAAAGTTGATGAGTGGAGAACGACTATTGTAATTTCATGAAGTTCTCATTAGAAAAGAAAGTGATGTAATATATTCAAAACTCTGAGGAATGTCGCCTTGACTAATCCACATAATGCTCCCAGTGTGTATTCAGTGGGCGTTGTGGCGTGCGCCTGTAATCAAGCTACCAGTGGAAGTTATAAACTGATTCAGCGGACCCTGCAGGTTCGAGACTGAGTCGCGTCTTTCGGATGGTGACGTTAAAGGTCGGTCCCAGACGTAAATCATATCTGATTGATACACGTCTGTAAAAACCCAATTACACACACACACACACAGTGTCTTCTTTTTTTTTTATACTGAAATGCGTTCTTAGACTCTGGGAAAAGAGATGACAAATTTTTATCCTACGTCTTGTCACTTTCGTTTGGATATTGTAAAATGTGTTTGCATTGAAGCTTCGATTTTAAATTTTTTTTCATTTGATAAGTTATTTTGTCTTCTTTTCTCTGCCAGGATTGGCCGTGGAGGCCGTTTTGGTCGCAAAGGTGTGGCCATCAACTTTGTTCCAGAGGAAGATAAGCGCAACCTACGGGATATTCAACAGTTCTACAATACTCAAGTAGACGAGATGCCCAGTAATGTTGCCGATCTGGTGTAGAGGATAGAGAGGAGACCCGTCAATTTCGTTCGTGCGTTCTTCAAAGCGATATCATGCGATTCTAACTGATGCGACTGATGATGCGATACTAGCGATGTTCTGATATTGGAATACCCTTTTATCTCAAACTTTTTTGTGACGGATATCTTGGAAATGTGAATAAACTGACAAACTGAACAGCATTCCTCAACGTATCACCGAAAGAGATTAACATCTCTTTCAATTCTATTTTGATATTTGTGTTGGAGACAAAGGACGAGAAAGACTCGGTCAAGGGTAATAACCCTTGCATCTTGGGGGTCACCCCTGGTGACCCCCTAGATATATTGTTTATAGTAATTCGTTTGTGTAGATTATAGTAAAGTATATATCTGTTTGTGCTTATATGACATGTGAAATGTGAATGATATTACAATTTGATAAGTCGTTTTAACAGGATATTTCTCCTTTATTTACATTCTGTTGTAGAGAATATATCGTAATTTAAGCAAGAGGGTTTCGTAGTTGTAAGGGGTTGCAGGGTGGGGGGTTATATGTTCTGTTATTAAGTGGGCAGTGTCTATTTATTGCTAACGCAATTATGGTTATCCGCAAGTTAAATTCTGGAGTCGACTCTATGTGCTGCTGTGGTATGAATAGAAATATGTCCGCGTGTCGGCATATAGACCAGACCGGCCATCTTGCAAATGAACAATACATTATTCTAATTATGATGTGCCATATGTTGCATGTATTTAAGATGTGTTCTCACAGATTTTGTTCTTTGTTACGTAGCTTTGTAGTTCATTTGTATCTGAGACGTAGTGGATTCTTCAAATGCTTCAAATATCGAAGGAAAGCAGATAGAGGGCATTTCTTTACTTAACCAGAGGAAATTGTTCTTTCTAGCTTGATAAAGTGCTCTGTTGGACAAAGTAAGCTGTATTCTATCAATGGCTGTAATGCAATTTGTTGATGGTTTATGGAGACTGAATTACATGTAGCCATCGCTAGTAACTGTGCTTACGCAAGATCTAAAGTCTACTCTACTGGTCCTTTGCTATGTGATACACACCTAATGAAACACCTTGAAATGCCTTTTGTGTGATTTCACTATGATTTCTCTGATTTCAATTAATTTGCTACAAGTACAAATTTATTGTTTTTTCCCCGTTACTTTTTCATTTTCTGGTGGATGTATTTCTTAAAGAAATTTGTCAGTGAAATAGACTGCTAATTTACTGCTTTCCACATGTTAGTTAGATGATATCCTGACATTCTGCTGTGGTTTGCGCAATGGAAAAGACATGACGTGTAGAAAAACAAACTCAGTGAGATATTAATCATTCTCTAAGTTCCAATCAAAGCTCTTTTTTGCTGGAAAATAGTTATATGATTATTACGACAGTATTTTCCAACCTATCTTGTTGATAGATGATTAATCTTTTGCACAAAGCCACAAAGTTACACAAGTTCATTCGGTTACAGTGGAACCTTGTTACATTGGAAACTCGGTATAAAGAGGTCTGATATAACAAGGTAATATTCCTGGTCCCAGCTCTTTATATTCTATTGTTTTTTTTTTACCTGATATAACAAGATTCCTGCTATAACAAGGTAATTTTGATGGCCCAAAGGACCTCGTTATAGTGAGATTCCACTACATAAATAGCACTGTCGTGACAAACTCTTGTTATAACAGTGTCATTTTTTTGGTCCCACTTCTTAGTATTGTTTTTGTAGCCCTGATATAACAAGATTTCGATATATAAAGAGGTAATTTCATGGGTCCCAAGGAGCTTGTTACGAGGTTCCACTGTATGTTCTGGTAGTGCTTGTTCATACCCTTGTATAAAACCTTTTCGAGTTCAGAATCACAGATGCATTGCAACAGAGTATATGTAATTCAATGCCTCTGTGTTTCTCAGTAAAGGTTTTATACACAGAAAACTAAGATGTGCTTGGATATCGAACCATAGCAAGACGGTATTTATTCTTTCAGCTCTCGATCAATGATAGATGTTTCTTCAGATTTGCCAACAGCTTGATGCTTTAAAATGTTAATATGGTGCACTTTCTTCATCCAATCCCAGTAAATAAATGGCTCGAATTATTGATGAAATGTAATTCCAATGTATCCTGTGATTCCTGTCTACATGTGCTTTTCTATTACACCTGTACTTGTAATTCCATGGATTTTTTTTTGTGTGTATGGGAAAAATTTTAGACTCGGGTTATGATGGAAAGTATGTTCTCACAGAATCAAACAAAACTGACGCTGAACATATGCCAAGCTGTGATGGTCGAAAATCTACATCTACATCTACATCTACATGTATATGTGTACATTGTAATTGTGGAGAAATAAGCAAAGATAATAGGCTAGTACATGTAGTCCAGATGGCTTAGCACATCCATAACACACATGCTTTCAGTGTTTGTCTATAGAGTACCGAAGTGCTGACGTCATATTTGCTCATCGTCTAGGATACTGGTTCCAAACAACAGAGCCAGCGCATGAGGTTCACCGCGACATCATTCAAGCAACGGGCTGGAGCAGGGCAATTTCAGTGTTTGGCGCTGGTATGATCACCATGCCATTCTTTAGCACAAATTTGTTTGGAACCAGCAACCTTGACAACTTGGCCGGTATGATGTCACACTTCAGTCTATACATGTACATTACATCATCACAGCTCAAAATCAATCGCAACTGTACTAAAAGAGCTTTGAGTTTGAAAGCTTGCAGTGATTGGAGAACCTGCGATCAATCTGGATCAGTCCAACTACTAGTACCACCTTGATCAGTCGCACCTCACTGTAAGTTCAGTTGGATTCTTGGAAAGTATATTTTCTGTCATTTCCAAAGCTCAAGATTACTAGCCTATTTACAATATTGGTACATGTAGTGTAAAGAAAATTGGAGTGAATCTTAATATAGACTCCTATATTCATAGTACAGTTGTTCCGTTCACACATGTACCAAACGATACACATGTCGAGTCTATGTATGTGATTGGATGTAGTGTCCGTGATATCTCAACTTCAAGTGTATACTACATGTACATGTATTTAAGGAACTCTAAACTGAAAGCATGAAAGAGCCAAGCTTAGCACATTTCTTTGACATAAGCTCCGGCAGAAATTGCTATGGGATTTTTTTTGTCAGAGACATAGTGTTAGGGTTGTTAATGGGTTTGTATATGGTTTGGTCCAGAGTTGAAGTTGAGAACAAACGATGCCCTTTGTGTATTACACCTGCCTATCACACACAGGAATTAACATCCTGGCCCAGGATGTAAATCATTTTCTCATTACATTTGTAAGTGATAAAATCTTAACAGGGTATCTTTTTATACAAATCAAATCAAATTCAATTTGTTGAAGTAACTGGGCTTGTGTTTACAAGGATCTATACATTTAGTATGTTTAATTCTATGGAATACAAAAAATGCACAAAGCTGCTTATTTTTAAGAAAATTAAATTTGTCCAACTGAATCAACTCCATCTTTTCTAATGAGTACAAGTAGGCCTATAATACACCTTTTTTTGTGTGTATAAATCCTCTCAACTAGTCTCATATCTTAGACATCAAAGGTGATACTATTTAGACCTAACATACCTGCAAAATACTAATTATAGATATACATATAGATGTACATGTACATGTACATCAGTTGTAAATGAATAAAAACAATCACAAAGACAAAAAAAATTATTAATGTACACATACACGCAGAATATGTTATATATTGTTTTTGCAGATCTTTATTCTTCCAGACTGATTGAACAAGTTTGGCTTATTTATTTATGAATAAGCCAAAAATGTTCAGATTTATTTGTTTGGACATCCATATTTTACATATCCGTTGTTTAGGATGTTATATGAATGTGTCGCACGGTTTTATTGAATGCATTATCTGTTCATCCACATTGTTAGGGTGTTTTTACGGAAGCTTAAAAGTGCCACCGAGCTGACAAGATAATTCCTTGTCTTCCCGACCTTTTTTGGTCCAAGAAGGTGAGATCCGTCATCTCGCCTTCTCAACCTTTTTTGGTCCGAGAAGGCAAGGCGGCGAAATCCGGCCCATCGTATTCTCGACTTCTTGGGTCGAAGAAAGCGAGGAGGTGAGATCCATAATTTCATCAACTCGACTTCTTGAGTCCAGGAAGGTGAGATCTGGCATTTCGTCTTCTCGACTTATGGGGTGTAAGAAGGCGAGGCGAAGGCGGGGGGGGGGGGGCACTCAGTATATAGTGTGCGGTGGGTATGTGCTGCCCAGAAGACCCCATTCTTACACTCAAATTTCCGTTCCAAAGCATACCATTTTTTTCTTGTTGAGAAAAAGAAGAGAAAACCGTTCCAAAGCACCGCTTTTTTTCAATCCGTCGTTCTGGCCCCCCGGCCCGGCCTGTTTCGCTTCTAAGACACCATAGACTTGCCACACACATTTAGCGTATGGGAGCTTGTGTGTGGGAACCAGCGTAGCGTTTCATCAAACAGTCATAGGTGCGGGTTCGCCGAGATCCCATTGAAATGCATGTATTAAAATTAACATGCGTTTCAATAGGATGTCGGCGAACTTGTGCTTGTGACGGTTTGGTGAAACGATGCCCAGTTCCATAGCATCATATATATATTGTAATCCAGTTCCAAAGAGCCCCCGTTTTAAAAAATGTTAGTTCCGAAGACCATCCTTTTTCATGATACGCTTGTTCCGAAGCCCCCTTGTTTTGGATAGCGGGCAGCACATACCCACCATTTTGTGGGTCGAGTGCCCCCCCCCCCCCCTCCCGGGGGCGAGTTAATCTCGTCTTCTCATACCCAAGAAATCGAGAAGACAAGATTTGGTATCTCGATTTCTCACCTTCTCATACCCAATTAGAAATCGACTTGACGAGATTAAACTCTCAGCTTCTCACCTAATCCTAACCTAGAAGTCGAAAATACGAGATTTGGAATCTCGCCTTATCATCTTCTCATACCCAAGAAGACGAGATGCCGGATCTCACCTTCCTAGACTCAAGAAACCGAGTTGACGAAATTCCGGATCTCACCACCTCGCCTTCTTGGACCAAAAAAGGTCAAGAAAACGAGGACTTATCTCATCCTCTCGGTGGCACTTAAACCATAGTGTTTTTTTTGCTGCAAATTCATTGGATATTTTTTTGCCCAAAAATGTGGTCGAAAGTCGGTAGTAGGCTCGTGTAAATCATTACTAGTAGTATCATCACAAAGTGAATCCATTGACATGAGAGGGGTTAAACCTACTACCACCGGACCACGTTTATTTGCAGTGTGGGCTTTAGTTTATAAAGATACATTATTGAAAGTCACAAAAATCATGGTTAGTATTTTATGATTGTATCATGCTGCTTAAAATATTGCTTATATTCCCTCGTGATGATATGGATAGCCTTTGATACAATATATGTAAATAGGAAGTTGAAAAATTCTTTACGATGCTGTCGATATTGCGTTCTTAGGGAGGTCAAAATGACAAAAATGAAGGCTAAACTTCATTATGAATATTCAATAAGTATCACGTGATCAATACCTAATGCATATGCATATACACCAAGGCGTGTATGCGGTGCGCACGTAGTTTGCAGGAACAGACCCTTGTCCGTCCAAAGGATAGCAGAATGCCTGAATTGTAAGACTGCTGTAGACACGGTACTACAGCTGCCCGTGACATATTATACTGACACAGCCAGAAGGAATCTGGGTTAGGCTGTAAATGGTAAGGCTTCTCTCAAGACACGTTTTCTAATAAAGCGTCAAATTAGAGTCTGTGCTTGCAGACTAGCACGCACTCTTTACTATTATCACAAAAACGATGGCAATATTCGCATGCACGAAAAATAGAGTCAGGGGTTGACCAGGATTTTGTGAGAGGGGCAAGGCCCCCCCCCCCCCCCCCCAGAAATTTCAAAATCATACTTTTTTTTAAATTGGGTTTTAGACTTCAAGTTATGGGTTCCTTTGAAAGCGATCATCTTGCCCCCCCCCCCCCCCCCCCAGGAAAAAATTTCTGCGTACGGCCTTGGAGAGGGGACGGGGGGGGGTTGCCTTTTGTTTCGAATAATCTCTAATCAACAACAACAAAAAATGTTATCACATTATTAGCTGCTAATTTACTCAGCAAACATGCAATGATAAAATAAAAAAATGTTATCACATTTTCCGTAGGTCCTTACTCGTCTCTGATAAAGAAAAAAGTGATCTTCACATAATTATGTCGTAAAAGCTATTGGTCCTACATTTTAAAATTTTACCTCCTCACTTGCTCCCTCCACCACCCTCACTCTTTCTATCTCTATTCTCTCTTACCTCCTTCCAATCTCCATCTCTCTCTCTCTCTCTCTCTCTCTCTCTCTCTCTCTCAGCGGCGTTGTTATAGAGTGAGTGGGGTGTGCTATAGGTGTCAGCGCCCTCAAAATTGCTGTCGGCAAATGCGCCAACTCTGTCGGCAAAAAAAATAAAGGATTCACCGCGTAGAAAGAGAGAGGGAAGAGGAAAGAAAAATATGAAAAAAGAAAGGATTAAGAAAAGAGAAAGGAAAGGAAATCATAAACACCACACTGACGGGAAAAGAGATGCAAAGAAAAATAAAGAAATAACTGGCCATTTTTATTAAAGGTTACTATTCGGGCATAAGGCGTCCCCCAATGGGCTGCATTCCCCCCCCCCCCCCCCGAGGATTTCCAAAGTTCCGATATTTGGGCAACCACCGCTTCATGTATAATTATATGATATTCGGGCAGAGAGGTTCCCGGGTAATACTTCTTCAGTAACTTCTTCAGGGGGGGGGGGGGCTCATTAATGACAACTTTTTTTCCGAAATTTTATGAAACGAGTCTACTAAAAAAAGATATTCGGGGAAAAGCCCTCCCCCCCCCCCCCCCCTTTGCGAAAATTGGCCTGTATGTTCAAAATCTCCACACTATATAACCTATTAGGGTGCAAGACATTTTTGTCGGCAAATTTGGGTGTCAACCCCCCCCCCCCCCCCTTCAAAATGTTCTAGCGACGTCCCTGCTCACTCTCTCTCCATCTATCTCTATATTTGATTCTCTGTATCTCGTGCCCCTCCCCCTGTGGGTGTGTGTGTGTCACTCTCTCTCTCTCTATCTCTTTAGATAATTACATCTCTCTCATTTTCTTTTTATTTACGTTCTTGGAAATAACCTTTCACCTAGACATTTATCTCTTGCTGAACTAACAGTGTTCAGTTACAAACATGTAAATCCTTATTTCCTTTCTTTACACTAAAAATAACGGTAGGAACAATGCTAACGATAAGACCTTCGACAATCGCAAGCCGCTGAAATCCGTTCAGTGTGAAAAGCAAAAAGAATTTGCTTCTGAATGAAAGATACCTTCCACCTCCCGGACGGACCCTACCATTCAAATGCCAGTATTATAAAATAATGCCTGATTAACAAAGATAGTACATGTATATTAATCGCTTGAGTGATCTCCAAGCTGTCGAAGGTTTGTTCAGGGTTGGTGCCTGCTCCTGTGTGTGGGCCCACGGCATACAAAAGAACTCCCTGTGTTATGTACTTTCAGTATATTGTTGGCTCATAATACTTCTGTTTGATTTCATCGTTTTCCCATTATTATCAGCGCGTGAAATATGACTAGGTCGGTTTCTATTCAACTGGGAAAAATTGTTGTGTAGAGAGGCAAGTATATAATTATGCTCACTTCATGCGGGGAAGGTGTACCGGCAGCCCGGCACATATTTCAACTAAACTGTGGTAGTGAGCAACTACGGTAGTTGCTCAACATATAATTATTCCGATCAAGACAGTGGACATACCGCGGAGCTCAAAATAATATTTTGAAGGGAATCCACACGACAGGTCTGTTCCAGCAAAGCTTGAATTTCCTGTCAGATTATGAATTAATTACCCGGATTAGAATAATAAAGCTGGTACGAGCAGATTCTGTGGGTTTTTCTCCCCGAGAGAGTCTTCGCTCGAACGTAACAGCAGACGACAGCTGAGCGATACTACCGCATGATCCACTGGATTTTTCAGAGTGACATTGTATCAAGGACAAAATTGCGCTTTGAAATTGAACTTCGCTTTCTTTGAATGTTTTTTGATCGGATCAAAACGAACCTGGTACGGATCGATTAGGATTACACACATAAGGTAAGCCTTTATCTTAAAACCACAATGCAGGACTCGAGATTATACAACTGACATGATTGAGGTCCGGCCGAAATGAATTTTTGGTTGTCCATAAAATACGGACAAAATGTACCCCTCTGGTTTAAAGGGGAAATGAGAGAGTGGAAGAGAGAGAGAGAGAGGGGGGGCGGGCTGTGCCCACTCACGGAACCGTCACTCTTTGGCCGTTTCAATATACCGCTTAAAGGAGAATTAACCCCTGATTACACATTTATTTATATTGGAAGGTGTAATATATTCCTACTTATTGGCCTAAATAATTTTCTAATAAGATATCAGAAAAGGGTATAAATAAAGATATTCCAACACCCGGTATCGTCTCCTACTCATTTCCATGGGGGCTGCCATTTTCTTGCTGATTTGGAGTTGTACATGAACCATTGAGAAATGTTCCAGTCAGGAAGATATTTTGAATCCAATACCTAAATTGATTTTCTTCATTACCTAAAAATCCCATTTGTGACGAAAAATATAAAGTGGGTGTTTACATGTATTATAAAAATTAAATCTTTATAATGATACTTTTAAATTGTCTGGTTTTGCTTAACAAAAATCTATTTTCTTGGGTTTGCCAAACAGAGCAGAACATAATATATGCAGCATGCATTCTGACTTTTCAAGTCCCATTATCCGAAAGCAGGTGAATGCATAGTTTGCCGCTATAGATGCTCAGGGAAGAAGCATCCATAAAATTTGAATAATTTGCTCCGTCCCATACGTCCAGTATCGAGAAAATAGATTTCTATTAAGCGAATATCGATTTTCAACAGAAATATATAAGGAAATCTTCAGTTTAAAAATAAATTTACATATCTATTCTATATTTTTAATCTCAAATGGGTTTTTAATTTTGATAAAGGCAATTGGGCATTTGGATTAAGAAAATCTTCTTGTACACATAAAAAAAATGGCAGCCCCCATGTATTGCTAGCAAACGATACATATTGCTAGCAGATGATAAATTTTGCTCAGAAAATCTTGATTCGTATCGATCTCGTATATTTTGACGCGAAGCCATATAGTCTATCAAGTAGGAATAAATAACACCTTTGAACACCATCGTCTTTATTGTTTGAGGTTAATTCTCCTTTAAACTGTATAATGTATACAAATTTTGCACATAATTATATTCTCCGAGCACCTAGTGGCGAGCTATTCCATTAACCTGCATGCTTTTTATAAATGAGCCTCAATGCTTGGAATCCAGTTTGTATACATTATTTGTTGCTATGTCCGGCAAGCTTTCAGGTTGTCAAGAACAACCTTTGTTTGAAAGGAAAATTTACATACATTACCGAAGCGGTCTATTTTGGCGGTGGTCACGCACTCCAAGTTGAAGAGGTAAAAACACCAATATAATCGGCATAATTTTAGAAATACTTATCTTCTACTACTTTATCATCTTGAGCAAGCGAAAATTTCAGGTTGTTTTTGGCCGGCGATCTTGCTCCTTTCCAGCACACATGATGTATGTGCAAAATATCACACACTTGCTATGGGAGGCAATTCATCGCGGTACGAATTAAGGTACAACGTGCGAGGTTATCTGTAATAACCTCACATATGTGTGAGTGGGCTGTGCTTCACTTTCATTAAAAATAATGAAGGAGAGCTATATGATAATTATTATCATCATTATTAGGCCCATTGTTTTTGTAACATTTTATTTGTTTATTCTTTCAATCAATCAAATATTTATTTGTCAATTGCGCTTGCATGCATGAGAGGGGAAATTCTGTTTCTCCCCCTATAGTAAAAAGGTATTGGATATGCAGGTGTATTCCACCACACCTGGGTATAGGCCTATACTGTTGTTAAAAAAACTAGGAAATTCAATTGAAAGTGAATGTCGAACTATTATCCACATTTCTCCCTGTTTTGCATTAGCTTTTGGTATAAGATCAAACCATTTGTGATTGTCATGGTCAAAGGCATGCACAAAAATACCACAGGCTGGTGTACATGAAGGCCTATATAATGTTCAAGTTCGACCAAAAGGCAAAGCCAAACATTATTTTAAGTGTCGAGGTCTGATAATCAGAATCGATATTATAGACTTCATCTGCGATTATTTTGATTAAGAACCCTACGTGACTTTGAAACCCAACTGGCATACCTTAAGTACACAATAAAAAAATTGCCTCCTTAACTGTGTATTTTTCCGGCTCTGTGCCCCCTCTTTTACAAAATCCTGGATCCGCCCCTGGTATGTTATATTAAGCGGGTGTTCCTATAATCTTCTCATGCACGACATGTAGCCACAGTGAGTCAGCAGTACAAGTTTGTTGAGAATTTCATCTGCAGCTGCTGTTGTAGTCTATTTACAGGATACCGATTACACACTATGCATGCCATGTTTAAAAAAAATTGATTACACTGCAGTGTATTATGTTTTAAAATATACCTTGATGAAAGCCAATCTGGCAGTATAATATGAAAGGGTTGGTTTATACCCACCCCCCACCCCTTCTCTCTCTCTCTCTCTCTCTCTCTTTCTTTCTGCCTCTCTGCCCCCGCTATACTCCCATTCCACAATGTTCAGCTCTTGCTATACACCAAGAGCAGTGAATTTTTCATGACGCTTGTATTTAAAAGCTTTAAAAGCTTGTGGAATGGCAGATGCATTGGACATAGGTATTTTTAGAGAGCATTCTATGATAAATTGATTTTCACTCCTATAGACAAGAAATACCTGACGTTACTCCCAGGGGAGTGAAAATAGAGTGAAAATTCAACTATTTAAATGTCTTTATTTAAAAAAAAATACACATCAAGAAATCATACAGTCACAATAGGCAGCATAAAATGGCCTTAGGCCGACGGGTGGGGGAGACAGTGGATAACATGAATACATTTTTCTTAATCATTATTTTATTAAGTTAAACATTATTGCAGCTTAAATTAACTTACTATAAAAGAGGAAAAGTGTTCATTTTTACATAATTATCTACATTGTGCATCACTACCAGAATGTCTTCACTTACAGCAATTTCTCTGCGACGTTGCATACCAGCTGATTTCTAATCTTCGATCTCGCATTACCCTAATTGTTTCAACGTACAGTGTATCATCAAAACCTGTTGTCATTTTTGAGGGTAGCCTATGCGTTGGGGATATATCCAGGGCATTACTATCAAAAGCGAATCACTTTGCCTGCAGAGGGGGGGGGGGGGGGGCGCCGAGATTTTTGAAAGCGATTTTCGGGTAGCTTAACTTATTTTTTATTTTCTTTTTTATTAAAGATTGGTCAGGCCACACGTCTGTCCCCGTCATCTGCTACAAAATCGGCACAGGGCCTACAAGAACTAACGTTCCTTATTGAAATTTTGGTCGCCAGAAATTTTATTCATGTTATCCACTCCCCCCCCCCCCCCCAACTCCCCACCCCACCCTCGGCCTAAGGCCAGTTTATGCTATTGCGACTGTATGATTCCATGATGTGTATTTTTTTTTTAATAAAGAAATTTTAAAAGTCACTCTATTTTCACTCCCCTGGGAGACACGTCAGGTATTTCTTGTTTATAGGAGTGGATATCAATATATCATAGAATGCTCTCTAAAAAGAAAGAGTGAATTTTCACTTTTTTCACTATACTCTCACTTTCCCGGAGAGTCACGTCAGTGATCACTCGATATTTTTTTAATCTGCACCAAAGGAAAAAAACAATTACTGTGAAACAATGTTGGGTCGAATATGAGGGTATCTATGTTTAGCTTTTCACTTCAGGAACTCATGCCTAGTTCTGGGCCCCGATTCATAAAACTTGTTATCAATATCAACTGCCCAATTTTTATGATAAATATGCTCTCAGCCAATCAGATTCAAGGATTTCCGAGTAGCTTATAACTGTTATTGTATAACTTGTTATTGATTAAAACAAAAAAGTTTTATGAAACAGGGCCCAGGTATACTTTGCCCACTTTGTATTGAGAATAACATCATGATTGTACAGAATTTTACTTCAGTCACAATTTAAAACGTTTAAACTTACTTGATCATTAATTGCTCATGCAAAGTTCACGGGAGACATACCCTCATCATGTTGGGCAATTTCCCCCGGTATTTTTTTTTAATGCACGAAAATAAATTTATTGTAAAATTTTATATCATAGATATCTTTCGGATATAGGCGGTTCATTACATTACCCAACATTCTTTATTCCTCTCAATGAGAGCAGGGCCCTGTTTAACGACATGTAAAATAACTACTGAAATCATTCTCTTTGGTTGGCTGTTATCGATTTTATCGATTTTAGGAAAATTATTCATTTTGGTGCAGTGTGTAATATAAGAATTAACATAAATCATGAATATTCATTAAGACCAATTTAATCTCTTTTTTAGAATTAAACAATTCTTCATTTGTGGTTGAATGAGTATTTAAGGAGTTTAAAATATTTCCTAATTCATTTAAGCAAAAATAAGATAAGACAATTTTTAATTGTCACTCGATTCAAAACAAATCAAAACTTGATATTTGTAATCCTAATCCTAAATGAAGGAGGGCCAATGAATGTTAGATGAGTACAAGTATAATCATGTCATAAGTTTTTTTTAATTGTTATCTATCATGATTACAATACTTAAATTATTTACGTTAATGTAACTCAATTTAACTGAGTAAAGTTTATTAAGCAAAATAAGTAAATTCTACTTAAAATTCCCTGTTACAAATACTTAAAAATAATCAAGGCAATCCGTTAACGAACTTTTTTTGAGTAATTTCAACGATTTTTTTTTCAGTGAACATAGAGTATGTAGCCTTGATTTTTCAAAAAGTGAAAATCAAATATTCAAAGCATTATTTTAAGAATAGTTTTTCAACCTTCATGTCCTTCCAAATTACATTGTGAAAACCGCAGTCTTTTGAGTAAGTGTCAAATATTTTTGTTTTTATAACTAGTATTTTATCCGAGGGGTGGGCTTACAGGATAGACGCCCCCGTATGGAATTTTTTTATGTGACTAACTGAAGAAGTGGCAAATCAGGGGATTTTCCTTTGTTAAGGATATTTCGTATCTAAGAGGATTTCTGAACGCCGTACGAGAATCTGTTGCAGTAGGTCTATATCATAATTATGAGGAAAACTTCCTCTAAACTTACAAATGACTTTGGGGTGAAGAACATCCGAAACAAAATGATTTCCGGAATAGCTTGTCATCATTCAGGAAGGCCTGCTGTAATTCTATGTTTGAGGTTAAAAATAATAGTCCTCATAAGTATTGATATCTGTTCTTCTTGAGGGCCTTGCAATTATTATTAGCCAACCATTGCCAGGTACCCATTAAATAATACACATGGGAAGCGTTTCATCAAGACTCAATTGTCGGTGACTTTTACTGACAAATTTGCTCTCAGCCAATCATATGCAAGGATTTCAGTATAGCTTATAACAGTTGTCGGTAAAAATCACTGACAATTAAAACGCTTGATGAAACGCTCCCCAGGGTCGAGAGGGACTAACAACAGGAAGATAATGTCCAAGGATGTAAACACATCAGAACCACTTGTATTCAATCAACAATGCTCGCATGATTAAATTGGAGAATTTGTAGAGCATTGTGATTATACTGGTGAAGGCTCTTCACTCTCATACGAGAGGTCCCCGGTTCGATCTTTTCTTGCCCCGGTGCCCACATCTTTGGACAAGGTGTTTTTCGGAGAACCACATTTTGTCTCTCTCGACCCTATTTGGGTATCTGCATGGCAAAGCTTGTAATAATAATCATTGCAGGGCCGCAGGAAGAGCAGTGTACTGATACTAATGTGGCTAAAAACCAACAAAACAAACATTTTAAAATGAAATTACTATAATATTCTTAGCGTTGTAATAATTATTTCTAAGCATATACATCCATGTGATTTATACAACGGAGTAGCTGAAATTCGAGTAATCTTATCTTACTCGGTGAAAGGTTACAGGAACCCTAAATTTAGGCCAATAACTCTGACATGCGGAAAACCGCTTCACATCACGACTTCCGCTAGAAATTAAACGTCCAGGATATGAGTCTAGAAGCACCTCTAAGTCAGTGACACTCTATAAGGAGTATAGAGAACACATTCAATTTCGATGTGTATTATTTTTGTTTATTTTCTTGAGAAAAGAGCACAACAACCCATCTTTTGTTATTGCATTAAACTAAAATTTAAAAAAAACAAATGAAAACCACAAGCGCATTTTAGGGGGCAAGGGGCAAGTTTGCCCCCCCCCCCAAAAAAAAAAAAAAGTGAATGCATAAAAATAATGTGCAAGTTGAACAGTCATCAAAATCTCATGAATGATTGACATTATTTTTTCAAAAAAAAATTCCTGTCGTTCGCAATGCGAGCTCGCAAAATGTTATTATGTTACCTATAAACGTTATGAGCTTCCAAATTGAAAAGAAGGGAAGACGGGGTTTAAATATCTCTTAATAGATAAAGCCCAATAGACAAAACGCTGTTCGTATGTTATGAATTGAAATTGCTCTGAAATATCTTAAGTCATACAAGTCTATGTGCAAAAACGGTAATTCGTAAGGAGACTTGGTCCACATTTTTAACTCTAAACTGATATTCCGCTGCTACTATAATATGGAAATCAAAATCATAAGATTTGCAAATTAAAAGGAGATGTTACTGATACAAAGAACGTCCGTCAACCTAACCCTTCCCCCCCCCCCACACACACACACATCCACGCAAATTAGGTTCCAGAAAAAAGATTTTCTTGCTTAAATACATGAATCGCCATTGCCTCAAAATGCTTTGCCGCCCCCCCCCCCCCCCATCATCACCAAGGTCCAGATACGTCACTGATGAAAACCCAACATGGTCAAACTGTCATTATCATTTCCTTGTTATCAAATGAAACTTTGATTAATATCATGGAAGGAATATTTAGGTAAATCAACTTCTTTATCCGGATATTATCAGCAAGGGACTAGATTTCTCCCTATAGACAAGATCAGGGGGTGGCATGAAGGCCTATCTCAGCCATTATGATCTCGGCACACCCTGCCTGCTGTATCGATTATGTTCCCTCCCCCCCCCCCCCCTTGGTCTTCAGGTGTTCGAAGGGGTGTACCATTGGCATAACATTCGGGTTCTTGGCGTCGGGGGGGGGGGGGAGATCTGAGCCAATGTTCATCCATGTATTTTTGCAAGAAAATATCTTTTCCTGGCATGAATTTGCGTGGAGGGGGGGGGGGGGGTAGGTCGACGAATGTTCCTCTTCCCGTCAAGTTGTAAATTTTATGATGTTGCTTTCCATATGATATTATGTGCACAGCAATCACAGCAACATTTAAATTACAATGAATTCATAAAATACGTATACGGGCGAGCGAAGCGAGCGAGCAAAATTTTATGCCATATTATTTCCTTTTGAATTATAGTTTTTAGATTGGTACATGCATGTGTATAAATCAGTATATGTTTGATGACATTTTGACTGATTTCAATTCATAACAGAAGAATGATGATAATTTTTTTTCTCTATTGGGCTTTCCCTATATGAGGAGACACGGAACTCGTTTCTCTTCTCATTTTTGAAGTCTGGTTTATAACCCAAATTTATACTTAACATCAATGTTTTGCGAGGTCGAAGTACGGTCGAGCAGAAAGTTTTTATCTTAATGTCCATAATTTATGTTTTAAAAGCAGATTTATGATTATTTATCTTATAATAATTTTTTCAATTTTTGTTTTGTTTTTCTTGGCCGGAAATTGGTCAGGGGAGCAAACTGCCTCCCCCCCCCCTTGCCCCCTCCCGCAAAATACGATGTACACCGGCTTCACCAATTAGCTGGATACGCCACTGTCATTTGTCATTTAATAATTATTCCATTCTCAGGGACCGCCGAACTTTTTTAGTGAACACACTCAGCATCCCCCCTCTTCCCCCTCCCCTCACTTTCAAAAAGCTCCGCAGCCCCTGATTCTTTTTAAACTGGATTGCATGCACTGTGCACAGTTTCAACTTACAATGATGCTTGGCATCGCGGGTGGCCTATTATTGTTTGATTATATCGAAATAAACGCTCTCATATTTTGCTATATGGATTAAGATTTCAGAAAATGATGGTAGATGAACTATTTTGCCCTTACATGATTTGCTTATCATGTCTATATAGTGGGGCAAGTGGGCAGTTTCTCCCTCCCCCTATTTGTCCAACCAACAACGAAAAAAAAGAATGAATGAATAGAATTTGCAAAGTGAATGAATAGTCATCAATTTTTTTCAAACCAAAATTTGTTGTCTTTCGCAATGCGACCTCGCAAAATGGTCTGTTATATTTACGATATGAACTTCAAAATTGAAAAAAAAGGGAAACGGGGTTAAAATATCTCTTAATAGATAAAGCCCAATAGAGAAAACGCTGTTCGTATATATTATGAACTGAAATCGATCTGAAAACTATATATGATAATAATAATAATACACAACATTTATTAGATGCTTAATACTGTTGTTTCTAAGCGCATACTGTCTAAGAGTTAATTACCAGAACATAATATGAATTTGAAACAAATTAATTAATTAGATTAATGGAACTATATAAGCTATCTCACTAAACAATGCATGAATAATTACAATGAAAAGTCAAACATGTCAAAATCAAGTAGGCCTACATGTGCAAAAACGGTAATTCGTAAGGAGACTTGGTTCAAATGTTTCACTCTTATAAACCTATATAGGCCTACCGCTGTTACTAATATCGAAATCAAAATCATAAGATTTACAAATTAAAAGGAGATGATTATAAAATATAAAAGAACTTCCGTCACCTTAACCCCCCCCCCCCCCAATCCACGCAAATTAGGGCCCAGAAAAGTGATTTTCTTACTTAAATCATCAATGGCCATCATGGCCATTGCGAAAATTATCATGGTTAGGCCTAATAATTATAATAATAATATGTTACATTTATATAGCGCATTACGGTCGTGAACACCTCAATGCGCTTTACAATGTTATTTATTATTACCCCTGGTCATTGGATTTCAAGCCTGCACACAAGTGTGCACCATCTCTACTCCTTAGGGAGCATTCCTACCAATGGCAAATGGCAATGGCAAATACAGTCACATTGACATTAATAGATGAACTATTTTCCCCTAACGTGATCTCCTTATCACGTCTATATTAAATTTTATGCAAATTAGGGCCCAGAAAAGTGATTTTCTTACTTAAATCATCAATGGCCATCATGGCCATTGCGAAAATTATCATGGTTATGCCTAATAATTATAATAATAATAATATGTTACATTTATATAGCGCATTACGGTCGTGAACACCTCAATGCGCTTACAATGTTATTTATTATTACCCCTGGTCATTGGATTTCAAGCCTGCACACAAGTGTGCACCATCTCTACTCCTTAGGGAGCATTCCTACCAATGGCAAATGGCAATGGCAAATACAGTCACATTGACATTAATAGATGAACTATTTTCCCTAACGTGATCTCCTTATCACGTCTATATTAAATTTTATGAAAATTTTATGATGTTGCTTTCCATATGATATTATGTGCACAGCAATCACAGCAACATTTAAATTACAATGAATTCATAAAATACGTATACGGGCGAGCGAAGCGAGCGAGCAAAATTTTATGCCATATTATTTCCTTTTGAATTATAGTTTTTAGATTGGTACATGCATGTGTATAAATCAGTATATGTTTGATGACATTTTGACTGATTTCAATTCATAACAGAAGAATGATGATAATTTTTTTTCTCTATTGCATGGGCTTTCCCTATACGAGGAGACACGGAACCCGTTTCTCTTCTCATTTTTGAAGTCTGGTCACTCTTTGAAGTCACTCTTATAAACCTATATAGGCCTACCGCTGTTACTAATATCGAAATCAAAATCATAAGATTTACAAATTAAAAGGAGATGATTATAAAATATAAAAGAACTTCCGTCACCTTAACCCCCCCCCCCCCAATCCACGCAAATTAGGGCCCAGAAAAGTGATTTTCTTACTTAAATCATCAATGGCCATCATGGCCATTGCGAAAATTATCATGGTTAGGCCTAATAATTATAATAATAATAATATGTTACATTTATATAGCGCATTACGGTCGTGAACACCTCAATGCGCTTTACAATGTTATTTATTATTACCCCTGGTCATTGGATTTCAAGCCTGCACACAAGTGTGCACCATCTCTACTCCTTAGGGAGCATTCCTACCAATGGCAAATGGCAATGGCAAATACAGTCACATTGACATTAATAGATGAACTATTTTCCCCTAACGTGATCTCCTTATCACGTCTATATTAAATTTTATGCAAATTAGGGCCCAGAAAAGTGATTTTCTTACTTAAATCATCAATGGCCATCATGGCCATTGCGAAAATTATCATGGTTAGGCCTAATAATTATAATAATAATATGTTACATTTATATAGCGCATTACGGTCGTGAACACCTCAATGCGCTTTACAATGTTATTTATTATTACCCCTGGTCATTGGATTTCAAGCCTGCACACAAGTGTGCACCATCTCTACTCCTTAGGGAGCATTCCTACCAATGGCAAATGGCAATGGCAAATACAGTCACATTGACATTAATAGATGAACTATTTTCCCCTAACGTGATCTCCTTATCACGTCTATATAATAGTGAGGCCAAAGTTGGAAAATCACGTCGGAAAACATTTTAGCTCCCCCGACAAAATGAGAAAAAATCTTGCCATGAAATGAAGCTTCCCCTCCCCGTTGATGACACAGTCACGCCAACGAAACTGACAGCAGACCGACAGCAGGCCGATCAAAAAATTACATTACACCAAATGGCCTATATAGAAGCAATCGGTTTGGAGTCGGTTTGGAATCGGTCTGGCGGTGTAACTGAGATATCAGCAATTCTGGGTGAGCTACCAAGATGTCTTCTCATGCAGGGGATCATGTACGTACGTCGGGGAGAAAAAAATCAATCAGGTCTTAACAAATTAATGTTAACCCTTCCCTTTCTGACAATCATAGATCCGTCCTATATCTACATGATCTATAATAATTATGCTTATATCCAGTGGCGTAATGAGCCCAAAACTTTGAGGGGGCTGAACATGGGCATACGAGGCACAATTTCTGAATACATGCGAGTGAGCGAGGCGAGCGAGCAAAAATCGACCTTTTTTAATGAAAATGTAGGCCTACTTTTGTCATGATTATATATCTAGACCTTTTCTGGCAGGTAATTTCAACTTAACATCCATAGCTCATCCCGTTCTGTTTTTAAAATCAACTGGAATATTTTACCCCAATATTTAGGGGGCGTCTGATAAGGCGTCGCGACGGAAATTTTTGTCAGTTTTTGCGTTTTGTAATGTCCAGTCATACTGCCAAGTTTGGTGCATAGGGCAGACAGTGGCGGCACCAAGGGGGGGGGGGGCATGGGGGGCATTTCCCCCCCCCCCCCATTCAGAAGCTTTGCCCCCCCCCCATAATTTTCGGAGTGAAAAAAAATAAAAGGGTGGACAATTTTTTTGTCCGCCCTTGCCCCCCCCAACATTTTCTTTTTGCCCCCCCCCCCCCCCCCCCACTTTAAAAATCCTGGTGCCGCCACTGAGGGCAGATGGGGTTAAATTGACCCGACTTAATTAGGCTGAAAGGCTGAAAGCTGATCTCTGCTAACATGATAGGCGTACAGGTGCAGGTCATTACAGCGCCCAGTATTGACGGATAGAAATGCATAATAGCCATGGCTAGATGATCCGAACCTTAACCACGAATAAACGCGCCCAAGGTCTGGATGGAGCATCGAGGCGAGAATCGGGAACTCGGAGGACGCTCAGATCAGCCTGCGCTGCATGCGCTGAATATGTAGCATAGTCACATCACTTTCAATATACGATATGTGTAGTTTAATGTACTACAAGCTAGGCATTGGTAATGCTGCTAGTCTTCATTTCTAGTTCACGAAGGGATAAACACTTTGACGTAAGAGGAACAACGAAATGAGTAGCTTGAGACCTGTATCACTGCACTGCACTGGAGAGCAATTAAATGCATAACGGCTACTGCACTGTAGCTAGTGTGTTCCAATCTCCCGTAGACGAAAGGTACGTATTTTTAACACTCGCTCGCGCTCATGGTCAATTGGCTATGCAATAACCATCGATCGCATCACGTCAGGCGGCGCTGGCGACAAATTCGTTCCTACTTCTCAGCTCGATCTCCGAGCTAGCGAGATGCACGTGTCATGAGAGTGTTTGATGTGTACTCTAGATGTGAGTTGAATACATGTAGTACATGTTTAGCAATCGATGACAAAGCTAAAGGTAGTTTCCGCTCAGCGCCGCCACGCAAGTATCAAGATCAGGCTGTAGAGTGTAGTCAACTTCGTGTTGTGTACAGTTAGTCATCATAATACTAGTAATTGTCCTGTGAATCAATCAGGAGTAGATTTCAACCTAGGTATCTCTTTGCCTATACCTGTCAATTTCTAAAACTGTTACCAAAATATGAAAACACTGGGCCTGGCGTAGTGGCCGTGTTTGTTTGTTGTTGTTGTTTTGTTGTTGTTTTGTTGCAGGCCCGTAGCCAGAGGGGGGTCGGAGGGGTCGGACGACCCCCCCCCCCCTTCTTCGGCTGAGGTCCGCTTTTTCATGAAAAAAGAACACACACACACCTTTAATCTTTGTTACCAGAATTACCCACACGCTGTCAGTTGTACAGCATCAAAGCTGGTGTAGTGAGTTGCAGTGTTGCCAACATTTTGGGAAAAGTAGATTTTAAAAAGAGGTGGCCATAGCTCCGGAGCGGCAGCGCGGGGAGAGCACGAGAGGGGGGGGGGGGGTGATCCCCTGTCGTCACGGGGTTCTTGGGTCCTCCCCCACGAAAATTTTGATGCTATTTGGTGCGTTTTAATAGGGCCATTTTTGAAGAACAATTTCCCCTCGCCGGGAGTCCTTGATTGATTGATAATGACAAAAAGGTCCACTTTTGCCAAAAACGACCCACCCCTTTAGAAACCCTGGCTACGGGCCTGTGTTGGGTTTTTTACGGCGGGGGGGGGGGGGGGGGGGCACATTTCTCACAGTGCTGACAAGGAACAACATTTTTTCCATTCTAAGACCAAAGCATCATAACGTGTCTGAAAAAAATTGTGACAATAATATATTAAAGCTTTATAGGAAATCAGGGGCGGATAATAATAATAACGGCCACTAATTATACAGCGCTCATATCCGTCATATGCATTTTGTACAAGGGGGGGGGGCACACAAATGCAACTTTGGGAAACCTGCTTACTTGGAGGGAGATCCGTATTTTTTTTTTTTTTTTTTTTTTGGTCTCGCCAGCCCTCCAAAAGTCGCCCAGTGTGTGTGTGGGGGGGGGGGTGTTATGGGCATGACAAGCCCCCCCCCCCCAAAAAAGGTTTTCCGTTCTAAGTAAAAGGGGGCACAATGAAAAAGAGGGGGCAGAATGCATACTTTTTCTTTCCAAAGGAGAGGGCATGGGCCGGGATTGCCTCCCCCCCCCCCCCCCCCCCCCCCACTAAATCCGCCACTGTAGGAAATGATGGGAGGTTGGATCTTCCACACTGTAATAAAAAACTTTTAGGTCTAAATTTCTGTTTGTTTAGCACAACATTGATACAGTTTTGCGATTCACAGTCAATAAAGGGAGCCTCGACATTTCGCAATGTTGACTTGGCATGTATCGCGTGAGGGGGCGCTGTCGTCGTGGGCGGGGGGGGGGGGGGGGGGGGTGGCACCGGACTTACTCTGGATGATTTCGAAAGATCAAGACATTGAGTGAAGGATGGTGTGGACAGTGGGATGGGTTGTTTCATTTTTCTTTTTTCACATTCCCTTCATTTCTCTGTCTTTTCCTTTTCCTTTTTTCTCACAGCATTTTCGTTAATTTATTGCCATTCACTTGAGGGGCAATTCCAATACCCTATTTAATATCCGATGAAAACGACATACTTGAAATGCACATTTTAATTGCTAATGGAAAAGGGTATTGAAATTTGCCTTAAGTTGATAATTCGAAAGTCTTTGCGATAGTGTTGGCCTATACTCGTGTGGATTTGAACGTATTTTGGAGGGGATCCCGTTAATGTACCTGCGAGTCATGTCTTATCTCCACCTTTAAATCTGTCTTTTAAGATGAAAAAAGGGAGAGCTCAGCTCGACAGAGAGGAAATCACATAGTATTATCACATCTCTCGACACCGTAATCTCTCCCTGGCCATTGCTTCGTTTCCGCACTCATATACAGAAATTGTTCTCATATCTCAAAATGTCATAACTGGAGAGGCCACAAACGGAGCCAAAATTGCTTGAATTGTGAATTTATTTTCCTAATTTTCCTTCCTGTCTAAGTTTCATTTTTTTTCTCTCTCTCTCTCTCCTCTCTCTCAATCTCTTTCTCCTCTCTCTCAATCTCTTTCTCATAATCCCCGTTTCTTCTATAGGTTTAGTTTTTCTGTCCTCTCCAAGTTTATACAATAGGCTTAATTCTCCCCTCCTCTCTCTCTTTTGCTCTTTAATTTCACTCTCTCCCTCTCTCTCTCCCTTTCCCCACTATCCCCTTTCGTTTTCTCCTTCACTTCATTTTTCTCTATAAGGGTCTCTTGTTTTCCTTCCTCTCCAATTTTCTCCTTCAATTTTACCCCTGTCTCTCTATATATATATACCCTTCACCTTTTCTTAATCATTATATACAGTAGTTGCCGGTACCTCATTTTCAGGCTTTTTGTTTCATTCTATATTTTCCTGGTAGCGTTTGCCCGCATGTGTCTTAATCTCATGTTTTTCTCTGGCGAATTAAAGGGGAAGTTCATCCTGAAAATAAATTGTTGTTTAAAGCTGAAAATCTGAGGAACATTTCAGTGAAACTTTTAGGAAAATCCATTGAAGTCTTGGTTTGATGTTGACTGTTATGCATATTAAAGTTAGCCAAATTGTAGTGCAGGTCTTTAAGTTTATAAAGAATGCCAGTATTTCTCGAGAGTAATTTACACAAATAATTAATGTGGGATTTCCACGAAAGATCACTATCAATATACAGACCAAGAATTTGGTACATTCGGTTCGTTGTAAATTGACATTATTAATTATTATGTGACCGGGAAGAGGATTTACTTGGTTGTTATTATTATTAAACACCATATATTGAGTTTTTGTAACATTTAAAGAAAACTTATTTGCATTTATCCAATCTTGAACGAATTTCAATTCATTATTAACGGTGTCAAAAAGGATCTGGGGATCGCGATGTCAAAAAATATGTTCGAGTCATCAGCAAATAGGATAAAAGATAGCAAGTTTGATGAATTGGGGAAGTCATTAATATAAAGAATAAAAAGGAGTGGGCCCAATAATGATCCCTGTGGAACACCACATGAAATGTATATGAGACTAGATTCGTGTCCATTAGTCCATTCGTGTCCATTAGTAGGTTTAGTTTTTCTGTCCTCTCCAAGTTTTTACAATAGGCTTAATTCTCCCCTCCTCTCTCTCTCTCTCTCTCTCTCTCTTTTGCTCTCTAATTTCACTCTCTAATTTCACTCTCTCCCTCCCTTTCTCCACTATCCCCTTTCGTTTTCTCCTTCACTTCATTTTTCTCTATAAGGGTCTCTTGTTTTCCTTCCTCTCCAATTTTTCCATCAATTCTACCCCTCTCTCTCTATATATATATGTACACTTCACCTTTTCTTAATCATTATAGTTGCCGGTACCTCATTTTCAGGCTTTTTGTTTCATTCTTTATTTTCCTGGTAGCGTTTGTCCGCATGTGTCTTAATCTCATGTTTTTCTCTGGCGAATTAAAGGGGAAGTTCATCCTGAAAATAAATTGTTGTTTAAAGCTGAAAATCTGAGGAACATTTCAGTGAAACTTTTAGGAAAATCCATTGAAGTCTTGGTTTGATGTTGACTGTTATGCATATTAAAGTTAGCCAAATTGTAGTGCAATCCTCCCCGTAACGCCGCCTCTGACCATGCTGACTAACACCCCCCCCCCTTTCAATGAGCCAATATCTGAGTTTGCCAAATCGTTAACATGGCTAACAAAATGTGACAAGGTCTGGTCGGGGATATATATACTGTGTTCACTGCTTCATTTTATGTGGGCCTATTGCTAGTGGCGTATCCAGGAATAACTTGTGCGGTGCAAAGCACACGTCCGGAAAAGCATCTGACGAGCAAAGCAAAAAAGATATTTGAAGGAAAGAAACAATGTTACATTATGATCAGGTGCCTTTTGGAGTTTGAAATTGCTGCCGGGAATTACTGCATTGGCACTGCTTAAAAACTATGCACAGTGTTTTATTTTACACATATACAAGGTCCGTTATTTATCACATAAATACTATTAATTGTTACAGGTTGATGACATGAGGAAATAAGTTCGAGGAACTCGGATCAGAAGGAGCAAATCCAAAATGGCGGACAAACCAGCTCAGGAAGACATTGAAGTGACGGAGGTGAACGGAAACCTGAGCGGGGACCAACTGGCGATATACAGCGGGGAGGTGTCCCCTCATAGACCTGCCTCTGAGTCTGAGAACGAAGATGATTTGAATGGACCTGGAAATAGAAGATACTCCTATGGTAATTGAGCATCTCTTACTCCAGGGGAGCGTTTCATCAAGTGTCTTGTCAGTGATTTTTATTGATAGATTTACTCTCAATATACTCATTGATAATTATTTAAACATGTATATCTGTCTTTTTAATATGGAAATAAATACAAACAAACAAACAAACAAGGATTTCAGTAGCTTATAACAGTTGTCGGTAAAATCACTGACAAAACGCTTGATGAAATGTTCCCCAAGACTCCGTTTCATAAAACTTGTTATCAGTAACAACTGCTACATTTCTATGATAAATTTGGTCTCAGCCAATCAGATGCAATGATTTCATTAGCTTTTAACAGTTATTGCAACTTGTTAGTGATAAGAATTTTTATGAAACTGGGCCCAGATGGATCTGAAAGTCACGCTAAAGAAGTGACGGTATAAATTTCTAGACAGAGGGCAATCAAACCCTTACAAATAGTTTGATTTGATTTGAAGGAAAGCAAGAAAAAAATGAACAGGTTGAAACTTCGAAATCGGATTAACAACATAAAATGTTTAGAAATTGAGATCAATTAATGTATGGAATTGCAGCTGTAATGCAACTAACTGTGACGTAATGGGAGACAACTTCCCCCTTTATCGTGCTATACAATATCATTAATTTCACCTTCCGAACATTCCTAGCTTTCTATTATTTATCTAATTTCTTTCAAATTTCGCCATTCATTATCTTTGATTTGTCTGTTTCCTTCGATTGAACTTGCTTTCAAGACCGGATTGCCCTTTAAGGAGAACTTCTTTAGTCTTTAGCTGACTATGTAGGCCTATAATCACATTAATCATCTATGGACATTTTCCGCTTGAAACATATTTTCATACTACCTTCATTTCTGTCTGATCAGTGATTTATTTGTTCAATAGAATTTTCTCTGAAAATATTTGTTTTTGTTTAGTATGTTTGAAGTAATAGTTCAAATGCATTTAGGACTTAGTGGAAAGCTATACATTGCATTAAGACAAAATTAAATCTAGTAAATTAAATCCAGTAAATTGAATTAGAAGATGGCATAGTATATTTCCCCTATATATCACGCTTTGTGTATGATTTTGTATAAGTTGCACACTGAGGTACAGAAAAGTAACATACCAAGTTATGTTATTAGTGCATGCAGATTTGCCTTTAAATTAACAACCATCCCTGTCCTGATATCAAGGTGAGGCACTTGACAACCACGACTTGGACACGATGTACGGCGATTCCGTTCCCGACAACGTCAAGACCCGTCGGGACATGACGCGTGATGGTCGTAGGGCATCGGCCAGGTTACAACGTCTCGATTCGATGAAAGTGTTGCTACCCTACAGACGCAGCGGTCGTCGGAGGTATTTCATACATTGTTGGCATCGGTTCTTTGTGAAATGTTGTTAGGGTGGGGGGGGGGGGAAATAACTCAATATAATTTCACAATGCCCTATAACCTAGCGTATTGGGGCTCAAGAGGTCCCAGGTTCGACTCCGCTGGACATGCCCCTAATTCGTAAGGTTGGGGCGATTCTGAAAATATATTGAGTTATTACCCCCCTCCTCCCCCCTTCCCCCTCCCCACTCCCCACTCCCTCACCTATATAACTCATTAAAAATCGTTATACGATTATAACGAATCAAGTGGTCAATCCCCTTAAATTCTTTGCTCTCCGTAATAGGACTCCATGAGCATAATGAGGAACAGTTGCATTATGTATATTATGTCATATTTATTATACGCCCTTTCTCGTTAAAGATAAAGTTGAGTTCTGGTCATGCGATTACATTGAGAAAGAAACAGCCTCTAAGCAATTGGGTAAGGTACACTGCGATGTTTTGGAATCATCAAAATGATAAGAAATTGACCAAATCTGAAAAGCACATGCACTGCACGCAAAAATGGGTATATGGGACTGCACACACATACGGCATGAATGTTCGAACACTTTAGCTATATATTTATCGTCATATTTCTAATATTAGGGCATTTGAAAAGCTATCCTTTTCAGTGGACATTTCTATTTTGATATAAAAGGGATGAGAAAGTTCACAATTTTTTGTCACCTTTACCAGAACCCAACCTTCTCTTTAAGTTTGATATTTAAACCGAATCTATTTCCAAAAATTCTTACCCGATAGGCCTATTCCTGATTGGTGGAGACTGATCTTCTTAATGAAACATTCTCATCGTTATGTTTCTGGGGGGGGGGGTTATAGAAGGCTTTAATTTGTAACTTTTGTTTCACTAGTAAAAACATTCCTATTATGCTTATTCCCAAAATGTAACCTGCATTTTATCGAATATTATTCTGTTTCAGTTTTGTAAGTGCCACTGAAATGGGCTATCCGATATTACTAATTCACCATGTATATATTCTTTTGATGTTGTTATGGAAATAATAACAAACATACTTTAATTGAGGCATGACGATCTCACTCGTCACCCACTAAACACGCATTTTCATCCAGCTACTATATTGTGTCTGATTCACCCTTCACCTAACACCATACTAATTCTTGCAATGATCCTGAATCTAACCGAATAACCAATCGCAACTCTATATAACCGCTTCTCTGACTAAGTAAAGCCCTGTGCAAATTAATGTCGCCTCATGTATGTGTCGTATATCACAGTCCACTCATCTGCCCATTTATGTCGGCGGGCGCGGGAAGCGATGTTAATACATGTTTATTGCGATGCTAAAGGATGCGATTCAAAGTTTATTATTTCCTTCTTTCTGAAAATGAAATAAATTCTTACTTGAACATTTATTCTAGGGCCTATTCCATGGTTCTGCCCAAATATCACCCTTCCCATACATTACTTTCTTTCAAGTATTCATATCTATACCATTATATCTTGTATTATATCACATATTACCATATCATATTATATAAAATGTATATCGCATATCAAAATTCTAAGCCTCTGATTGTTCAAAACTGCGGGCATGAAATTCACTACTATCTGCTGGGAAGTTTAGCGAAAATAGAAACTGGGCATAGCTCTTCTTGCACGTACAACGTATTATGTTTTATATTATCAAACTTGTGGTCATTAATTTTATGGTCATATTGTAATAGACGTTGCCCAAGTGGCTTTAAAATAAATCATTTTCTATCAACAGGGGGACGAGTCCTATAGATTCCTCCGGACTCTTTTCTTCCATACTTCTTACATGGATGACGCCGTTGTTCAGAAAGTCCTACAATGGCTACAGTTTGAAGGAGAGTGACCTCGTCCATCTAAGGTCACATAAGGAGACTGCGCAGACAGCGGCCGTGAGGTTTGTACGATGTCACGTGTATACCCCAGTCACGATGACTATAGACCGGCACTAGACCGGCACTAGACCGGCACCAGACCGGCACCAGACCGACAATAGACCGACACCAGACCGACAATAGACCGACACCAGACCGACACCAGACCGACAATAGACCGAACGAACAATTACACTAGCCTTATAATGGCACAAAAATTTGTCGGTTTGTTGTCAGTAAGGAATCGATTTGGCGGTGTGACTTAGGTATTGCGATGCAATGGCGGTGCGTGCCTGAATTTCCAAAGCCGGGGTAGACTGAGGGCAGGAAGTTGTTTCTTTCTTTTGGGGGGAATTAAAGAACCAAGGTTCTGTATATTTCATACAGGAAGAGTGAAGGCAGGTGTAGAAATTTAAAATTAGAATGCTCCCCTCCCCACCCAGATCCTCCTTCGCAGCCACTGATTATTCAGAGAGAAGAGAGATTCGTCTCAATTTATAGTCGTTGCGCTGCTTATTTCAGAAATAGCAATAGATCTTTGAATAATAAAAGTCATTGATAATTGGTATTTGCTGCTGAATTTGATTGATAATGTCTCGAACGGGGACAAATCCGAGGACGAATAGCACAATGACGGCATTTAACAATTTTGCCGATTATTCGTGGATCATTGCGCATTTTTAAAGAAATAGTCCAAAGGTTATTGTGATAGGCTGGTCATACATTGAATACGATTTTTTTTTAACGTGGGGTTTGGAATCAATTACAAAATCTGAAAGCTTCACAAACTGAAGATTATTGTGCACGTATAAGAAGAAACTGGACAAAACGCAAGATCTGGAAGATTTACATGGTCCAAGGATTATTGTTCCTAAAGTATATTATTTGAAAAATGAAAGCATCTCATTAGCAATCCTCCTGGCCACAGCCCACGAGACCGATGATATGCGGTCTCTTCGGCCCCTGAAAAGATATCTGAAAATTCAAGTGATCGACGGCCCAAAACAATTTTTCTTAGGTTTCAGGAGACAGTGTCAGTCTCGGGGGCCGTAGGTCTTCCAGGATATCCCCATCCTCCTCATATTACACTGCTAGTATAATTTTATTTCATTTTAACACGGCCGTAAAGACTTTCGAAAAAGTCAGCCTAAGACAATTTCAATAGCCTACTCTATCACCTATAGATATGCGCGAACATTACTCTGACGTATTAGATAATCATGCAAACATAATTTCTATGGGATATACTGTATTGAAATTGCCCTTGAGCTGATTTCTCTAAAGTCTTTGCGATCGTGTTTTTTGGGGTACCTCTACCAGAACTGATCATTCCGTGTGAACGTTTTCATTTGTTTGTTTATAGACTAGAGGAGCTATGGGATGATGAGATGAGAGAGAAAGGCCCCGAAGACGCCTCTCTTGGTCGGGTCATGATGCGACATCTGAGGACGCGTTTGATCGCTGGTGGCATCGTCATATTCCTCGCATTGGGTTCAAACTTCTTACTCAATGTAAGTTAACATAATTGGTCATTAAATGATCTTTGCTTTTGCTGTATTTGTTCTTTTCCTATCGTGGAGTTTCAGGGACATAATTACGTAAATTTCGGACACCAGTGGAACAAATCCTTTGACGAAATGAAGTCCAAAACCATTGTCAACGGAGCAAATGTCGGATCACCACCAAGAGAGTTGTAGGATGTAATTATTTGTCTTGTAACGATACCGACTAAGAATTACGTGATAGTAAAAACAACCTTCTTTTCAGTGATGGGAAATACTAGTAGTCTCAAAAATGGTAGACAAAGTCTCACATTCGGTTGGCAAAGAATGACTAAATAGCCATTAATAGATCGTGAATAGTCTATTCCTCGGGTTTCTTGTTCAGAAGATTTGTTACTAGTGTTGCAAAGGTTCGTTATTCCGAAAGCTCCTTATACCGGAGGCTCGTTATTTCAATGATTTATTATATAAAGGTTCGTTATTTCGAAGATTCTTAATCCGAAGAAACGCAAGGCTTTCGAAGCACGAATCTTTAGAGTTCACTTTACGATCCTTACTCCTCCTATCGGTTCATATTCTGAACTAAGACAGTTAATTTGGATTTGGGTGACAATTTGTGGACATTTGAATTAACTTCCCTTCCAAATTAAAAAGTTCATTCTTTGCCTTTTTGTATACTTCTGTATAACACAAGAATCATTAATGATTTCAACACGTAAAGACGACAGTGAAAACTTGAAGTTCTAAAAAAAAATATGGGAAAGAAAATATGAAAAGATATGAAAAGAGGGTTTTTTAATCCTTTTTGTTTCCAGCCATACCTGTTCTACTGCCTCATCACGCATCTGAACCAGCCTGAGCCTGTAGTTTGGTATGCCTTGTGCCTGGCCCTGGGTATGACACTCGGCTTCCTGGTCCGTGCCTTCGGCGTCCATTTTGGATGGTACCTGAGCGTCCGCACTGCCGGGCGCCTGCGCAGTGCAGTCCTCATGTTGATCTACACCAAAATATCACGACTGCGCAGTACGGCGGAGCTTTCTGTTGGAGAGGTGAGTGTAGTGAATTTGTGATTTCAAAAATGCTCATCCCTTTCATGAGTGCTCTTTACCATAAATATGTAGCACATTGAATAATCGTTATGAAATGTCAAAATACCGATACCGATACCCCAAAATATTTGCGGCAAATGGGATAGACGAGACGAGTATACCATGACAATATCGATTATAAACTACCTCCTTCTCTTGTTTTAATTTTAACCACTTTAAGGATGCCGGTGCCTCCATTTTTAAGGCTTTTCAAGGAGGTGCCATACAAAGCGTTTGAGCGATAATGCAATGTGGCCGGATTTTGTAGGTCCCCTAAAACCCTCAATTATAATGTCGCCTAGTGCGAAAGGCTGCAGAGATGACTTGAAAATGTATCCCTTTGATATGGATTTCAGATCAGATATGCGTAGGATTACACGTTTCCATGTTGAAAGAATCAGTTTGGTCGTAATGGTATAGGCCTACTATCTACTACTGATATGAACTTATTCTAGAAAGAAAGAAAGAAAAGTTTGATTAAAAACTTCTTTAAGGAAGGTAAAGGTTTTATCAGGTATTATATGCCTTGTTTTGCTAAAGTTATGCTAAATTTTATTAGAACATAAACATTAAAATGAGCGTGCACTGTGAAAACGTGCAACCACAATAGTTCTTTTTCTCAGTGTACATGATCCGCTTAATATAACCGTAACGTTGTTCTTTAAGTAGGGTCTCTTTCTGATATTTTATAGATTGCAGAAAATCTGTTTACAGAGTCACGTATATCCCACGCCAGCCACAAATTATGGAACGATTTAGGAAATACAAATAGTGATCATGTTTATCTCTTGGTATTCAAATTTTCAACTGTTCTTTTCTTGACACTCACATCATAATAATTTACAGTCACAACCAGATATAAACAAAATAAAAAGAACCGCTAGTTTAAATTTAGATCTCACTAGAAGTGTAAAGTTAGTTTTCACCTCTCGCGTTTGCTAATGTTGCTTATTACTCCGACTGATTTATGGAGACAACATCTTGTCTGTAAATAGTGGTGAGTATCTTGATGAAATCAACTGAAATCAAAGCAGTCTGATGATTTGTTCTTTGGAGATTTTTTTATGGGCACTCAGGGTATCTCCGTCTTTCGTGTTCCAGATTGTAAACATCGTAGTGAATGACTGCACACGCATATTCGAAGCCTGCCATATGTCCGCCATGTTTGTCACCATTCCTGCCTTAACCGTTCTCATGTTCATTGGCTGTCTCACCCTGGTGGGGGCAAGTGCGCTGATTGGAATAGCCACCATCCTTGCCTTCTACTTCATGCAGGTATATTTAATTAAACTGAGAATTAAATTTCATGATGCGACCTTATTTTCAATCCTTTTTGTGCCACCAAGTTTTTAAGCGATTGTCAAAAATGTACTTTTTATTATTATTATCATTATCATTAAGTATTTGGTGTCACATTTGAAGAGTTACGTTTTTTTACTTATTGCTTTTTCGCATCATTGTATGGGTGATGGTCTTCCATGGGAATGAATCTCACAATAAAGTATATGTACCCGTTTCTGTTTCAGATAATCTTCAGTATGGCATTTCACATTCTTCAGCGGAATTTCACCGCTTTCTTTATCTCTCTCTCCTTCACAGATCGGGATAGCGAAGCTGACGGCCCGCTACAGGCAGACTGGGGTAGCGCTAACAGACAAGCGAGTTCGTCTCATGAATGAGCTTCTAACGTGCGTTAAGCTTATCAAGATGTATGCATGGGAAGCACCCTTTACCAGGACCATCGAAGGTATGCTCAGCCTCGGGTGGATTTAAAAGGGGAGGGGGCTCAATCGGCCTGTGCCCCCCCCCCCCCCATTTAATTCCTTAATGAGACAAAAACCTTTTTTCTTGTCTGAAATGTTACAGCGTTGCGCCCCTTCCGTTTAGAATCCTGGATCCGCACCCCCCCCCCCCCCCCCCCCCCCCCCCCCGCAGAGATATTGTAGAACCTAACGCCAATCGACGTATTCAACTTGGGTATTCTTCCCCACTTGGTAATTGATTTGTTATTTTGCATTTACATTAACGAGTAATAATTATAGGCATAAACACTTTCCCGTTCCTTTTTTCCGTTTCTCCGTTTCCTGCAGTTGTAAACAAGGGAATTTGTCATACTTAATGTCGGCTTCCTCATCATAGACAAAACTGTGCTTTATCGGACGAGTGTTTCATCGTCATACTATTATCATTGTACTTGTACAAGCGTCAAAATATTGTGTAAAGGTGGAAACGAATTGTCTCGTTTCCTTTAGAGTGATTTGAATGTATGTGTTCTTTGCTAATACATGTATGAGTATAATTTTCGGTTTGGAGGTGTCGTGGTATAGTGTGTTTTTTTACTTGCCTCTGAATCAATGGGTTGAGGGTTCCAATCTCAGTCGGGAACTAACGTCTTTGGCAAGACATTAAGGTGACAAAATACCTTAGCCCCCTCTGTCACATTTGCCACCCAGGTGTAAATGGGTACCCGATATGCCAAAGCGCTACATATTTTGCTGCTTGGCTATGACCGGGTTGATAATGTTGGAGCGCCAGGAGTGTCACGACGTGACGGACATGAGCGCTATATAAGAAGCCACCATTATTATTATTCCCTTTTTAAACACTGTTAGGTATTCGTAAGTCGGAAGGGCGGGTACTCAAGCAGTCTGGATACCTGCAAGCTCTGTCTATATCTATTGCTTTCCTCATCGCCCCTGCTGCAACAGTCGCAACTATCGTCTTCCACACATTGATTGGCCTCTCGATTTCAGCAGCTCAGGTAGGCTCACTGTGGGATGTGTGGTAGTGTTTTAAAAAAGGGAAAATCCACCCTGGTTACAAGTTGGTTTTAAAAGAAGCAGAAACATTTAAGAAACAGATCAGTGAAGAAAGAAAAATCAAACAAATTTTGAAAAAAAATCCCATAAGAAATATGTTGTAATAAGTTGTAATCAATCAAACACAAATTGGCAACTGCTCAGTACAGAAATTTAATACATTTTCATTTTCTTAGTTTCTGAAGAAGGAATATTTTATACAATTTTTGTGTAAAAACACAATGAGCAATGATTATATCGAAGGTGCAAGTATCATTTAATATTTTCTTTAGAGAAAATGGAAATGAATGATTTTTGGAGTACAGCGCTCATAGGCCCTTGCCTATGTGGGACTGTGTCCAACATTCACTCTTGCAGCAGTCAAGAACAGACAAAAATTGCTCTAAGCAAGATTTAATTTTCTTAAATTTGCTAGAATTCCTGATTCAGAGACTCTTCAACTCTTACTTTGCCACAAATTTGGGGATTCAGAGTTGAAAATGAAATTTTTAAATAGTTATTTTCCTCTCATGTATGAATGATCTAGACTGGAAAGGGCCCGCTGATACACACAAAAGCTATTGAAGCCTATTCACCCGTAAAAACTATTGTGGAGTACGAGCTTGTCTTCAGATAAGCTTGTACAGGGCAAATGGGATTGGAGCTCGCAAGATACGTCACGTACTTGCCAGTTTGTGCTTGATTGATTACAACTTCAAAAATTCGTAACTATCTTATTCCTTATCGTATTTTGCTCAACCCTTCGCTGATCTGTTTCTTTAATTTTCTGCTTCTTTTAAAACCAACTTGTAATCAGGGAGAGTACAGGAAAAGAGAGCTTAAAATTATTTTTATAGTAGAAATTTAAGTCGCTATGCGTACTGAGAATGAAAAAAGGAGTACATGTAACTACAGTCCAACCTGCTTTAGCGACCACCTGTATAGAAAGTCCACCTGTCTATAAAGACTACAATATTCGTTTCCCTTGAAAAGTGTTTCCCATTAAAAACATTTCCCTTTAAAAACATTTAAAGCACCCTGCACATAAAGACCACTTTTTCATGACTCCCTTGAGCGGTCTTTATATACAGGTTTCACTGTATATGATCTCACATTTGATATATTTTCAATTACATTTTTTCCCCACTCACTCTTGAACAGGCGCATTTTCAAACGAATAATGTTGTGAAACTTGTCATAATCAATAATATCATATTCCAAGTCAAAACTAATCTGGAAATGAACTAACAGCAATGATGAGAAACAGTGTGAAATACTTCTCAAAAAGTGAAATTATTAGATATAAAAACGGTCCAATAAGTTACACATGTATTGTAACGTTAGGATTTGTCATTTGCATAACATTATGATGTTTTGATTGGTGTAGATACGTAAATGATTTTCAGTTGATTTCCTGTACACTATAGTAACTGCAGTCATTTTTTTAATTGTCAGGCATTTACGTTGATGTGTCTATTTATGGGACTGACGGTGTGTCTATACATGATACCTAACTCGCTGAAGCCAATCGTCGAGTCCAAGATCAGCGCCCAAAGAATAAAGGTAGATAGAGTTGTAATCTCGTAATTCATCGTAATTTATCTTATTTTATGAATTTATCTCAATTATCTGACAAAGATTTGAACGCAATGTTATCTAACGCTTTCTAAGAGTTGATACCTTAAAGAGGCCGAGCCAAATTTAGCCTGTTTGAACACAAGATAATATCCTATCGAAATATTGGAAATGCGTTCATATTTACAATTTTATTCAAGGTCAGTAATCTTCAATCGTACGTTTGTCAAGAAATAGCGCAAAATGACATCACGTGAGCAATGTGCATTAGGCTTAAATATCAGCTATTAAAGAGAAGGTAGCGTTCTGGGGAAAGGTAACAAATAAAGTAGATCTTTCCCATGAAAAGTATTGCTCTTCAAATGCCCTCACTATTCGAAGTATGAAGAAAAATAGCTGAAGTAAACGGGCCGAATATTCAAACTTTCGTGCCGAATGTGTGTGCAGTCCCATATTGTGCAGTTTCAGCGAGATCGGATCAATTTCTTATAATTTTGATGCCTCCAAAACCTTACAGTATACAGCAATTCTTATAGAGACATAATCAACCTTTCCCACTTGTTTTGAGACAGTTTCTTTCACAACATGACCAGACCACTCCACTTTACTCTTTAATTTTGCCACTAACTAAAACTAAAATTTATTTCATGTTTACATTCAGGCTTTGTTACTACTTAAGGAGAGTGACGACCACGTCGAACCACCGGACGATCGCGATGTTGCCATCAAAATAACGGATGCTACCCTTTCGTGGGTTGACCCGGAATCATTCCCGAATTCAACTGCCACGGAAAACGGAGGAAATCCGGAGCGAGAGTATCGTCCCGATGGGAACTCGCCAAATGCATCCGGAGGTTCGAATTATAGTGCTCGCCTCGAGAGAGATGACGTGCGTCAAGTTGATCGGCTGTTATGGGATTCTGACGTCAACAATCCGATGACGTGTGCACTTCGGGATATCAACCTCACCGTACAGAAGGTATGTCAGAAGTCGTTGCTGAAATCCTTGTTAAATAAAATTACAATTTGGTCTGGTGCCTCTTGCGTCAATGTTGCAATGAAACACACTTTTAAGAAGTCAAATGCAATTAAAAACTTTCAACCAATCATAATTTCCTATTCATAACTTGTATTTTGGGGTGCGTTAAGTTTAATGCAATGTTTTAGTACAAAAAACACAGTCTCATTGTTTAAGTTGACACCATGCTTCCGCACAGATCATATAAATGTCATCAACTTTGTTATCAATGTCAGGGCAAACTCATCGGAATATGTGGGAGCATCGGAAGCGGCAAGAGTTCGCTGCTGTCCGCCATCCTCAATCAGATGTATACAATAAATGGAAAGATTGAGAGGGCGGGGACCATTGCATACGCTTCCCAGCAAGCTTGGATCATGAACGCTACGGTCAAACATAATATCGTCTTCAATCAACCTTTCGATAGCAAACGATATCGGAAGGCTGTGTTCGCCTGTTCGCTGCAACCCGACTTCAAGATTATGACGCACGGGGACAGGACAGAAGTGAGTTTGATTTTAGTCAACAAAAATTATAGCTAGTACATGTCAACTATCTCTACAAATTAAATTTTTACCCTTGAAAGTGTAAGATAAATCGTATTTTAAAAAAAGTTTAGAAATCAGGTTCTTGTGCTTGATCGTCACCAATGATTCTGGGTAAAAGCATCCACACATGTTTGAAAGCAGTAGTAAACTACACTGTAGTTTTGTTCTGTGTGCCTTCCGGCCTTGATATGAAATCCTTTTTCCCCTAATGATCTTTACTCCGTAACCATTTGAATGTCTGTTATAAAATTATTGGGGTGGTTTTATATCTTGAAACAGTATATATATACAAAGTATTGTTATCATATGTGTGAATTTTCTCCTTGAAGAACTGTGCATATATACAAATTTGAATACATCATAATTATTTATAATCCCTTCAGATCGGAGAAAGGGGCATCAACCTAAGCGGTGGTCAGAAGCAGCGAATCAGTCTCGCCAGAGTGCTCTATTCCAACCGGGACATTTACCTACTCGATGATCCTCTGAGTGCCGTAGACGCACATGTTGGACAGCACATCTTTACTCACTGCATCAAAGACGCCATGAAGGGAAAGACAGTAATCTTCGTCACTCATCAGTTACAAGTAAGTTCCTAGTTATTGCTTGAGAACAGACAAATACAGTGGAACATCGTTATAACAAAATCTCGCTATAACAAGGTCTCGGTTCTCCGTTTGCATTTTTTTTTTACCCCAGTTCCCGTCTTTTAAAGAGTTGGGATTGATTGCAACTTAATTTGATATTGATATCAATCGCAACTCTGTATATAGAAGAGATAGGGAGATCGTGAATTTGTGATTGATTATAATGAATCGGATCAATCGCAACTCTTTATAAGACAGGGCCATGATAATATAATAATACTTAATGTCAAGGTAATTTACTTGGTTTCATGGAGTTTGTACTGTACAATACGTTTATGGCGTGGTTTCCATACAATCAAGAATAGCTTTACAAACTCAGCATGACGGAAAGTCAACCATCTTTGTAACGTATTAAATTACAAGTAAGTTCCTCTTTTATTGCTGGAATATATTTTAAAATGCAATTATTTTTTGCCACAGTTTCCATGCATGAATAGATTAACAATGCAAACACTTTAGGAAATGATTCATCAATTGATATGAATACATACGTTACAAGGCACTAATATCGTGTCAACTTTGGGGTCCGTTCTCGTACGTACAGAACAGAGTTGTGATAGATCCGAATCGGCCTCCTATACAATCGCATAGTAAATGTCCAGGGGGTGTTTCATAAAGCTGTTCGTAAAGTTACGAATGACTTTACGAACAACTGGAACATGTTCTTGGGTGCTATACTAATCAGATTCTCAATCATGTAGCACAAGAACTGATCACCAGTCGTGCGTAAAGTCGTGCGTAACTTACGAGCAGCTTTATGAAACACCCCCAGGAGTTGCGATTGTTATCACTTTGTCAGTCGATTGTTTCGGTCGATTCGGATAAATCGCAATCTTAGATTAAAATAGTTTGTCCAAAAAAAAAATTGAGATGCTTTCGTCTGAAGTTAAGTTGCGTTAGTTGGAGTCCGGAATACAGAACCTTCATTTAAGAACCTTCGGGAATTTATCTGTGTCGGATTCCCGTATACATGCAGATCAGTGCTTAGGAAGAACGAATATTATGATGAACAAGCGCTCGGAATCACAACTTTCAGATGAACGAACTTTCGGTTTAACGAGCAGCCGGAACATCGGAACCTTTGGAATACTGAATCTTTGGAATTATAACTACAAAGAAACCTTCTGAATGATAAACCCTTCAATGATTAGATTAAACGTAAAGAGTAATAACTAACATGTGTATATTTAAGCGAATTTCAAGGCTGCGTACTTGTCTTTTTTTTAAATTCTATACTAACTATGCAAGTGTTTAATACGGTATGAGAAATTTAGCCGAACGATTGAAGTGTTATAATGTTTAGATTCAGTCTTCGAGGTTTAGCTAAAATGAAATTGCAAGTTTCTCATATGTATGTACATAATTTTACAGGCCGGTTTTGTGATAAGAGATAATTGTCCACATTTTCATAGAATACTGATTTCTTTCGAAAATGAAAATAAGCTCTCAAAGTTATGAAATAAAACACCAATTTATAATATAACTTTCAGGTACAATACTGAAAAATAAAAATAACAATTATATTAAGAAAAGAACTGGGTAGCGAAAGTGAAAGAGATGCCATATAATGAATGGTAAATAAAGTAATGTCTTATAGTTCTTCAGGTATACGTCTAGCTAGAAAAATAGTAATTTGTGATTAGATAGTGTTATGAAGGTCTAGTAAAAAGATGAAATACTTCAGGGATGATTCTGACCTGAAGTTGTCGAAAGAATCTTCGTTTATAAAGTGGTTCAAGTAAACGAAATTGATGTATTGTCAACATATTGATATTTCGGCGTTCATTTCACCAGAGTACTGGTTAAAAAAATACTTCTTTAAAGATAATACAAAATTCGTTTCATTATGCCGTATCATTTGATTCGGATCTTGAAAAAATCTATGTATTTGTTGCTGTCACGCTCAAAAAGCAATCCCAGATTATCGTCATCGATTCGGGTAAGGGAGGAGTATTCGCTGGGACCTTCGTACAACTGCATCGTATACGGCCACGTCTGTCCCGAATCGAAGCTCCACTGTAGTGTCATATTCACGCGCGAGTCGGCGTTAAACGGGTGCGAGAGGAAAAGCGTACCGTTGAGGAGAGCCAGCGAGCCGAAGACCGAGGGGTCGACCAGGCTTTCTTGCACGGTGAGATGCGGAATGGGGAACGAGTAGCCACCGTCGTAGCTCAGCGCCTGCAGCCGACAGTGGCAGTGGAACTTGTTCTCGTTGCGAATGCTGACGAGGACGGTTCCGTTTGAAAGCTCAATGACCTGCAATGAAAAAGAGTGAGAAACTAGATGCTAATAAACGAATAAAACTCAAGAGATGTCCTGGGTTCTAGCCTCGCTGGGTGCTTACATCCATATGGACAAGATACATGTATACCCACATTGTCCCACTCCACCCAGGTGTAAATGAGTACCCAGCAATTACTGGGGTAATAATAATTGCAAGGTTTTCAGGAAGAACAGTACTGGAGCCGAGGCTTCCCTGGATAAATAAAATTATTATCATAGTAATACAGAGCCCTCTATCTATATTACCCTGCACCCTGTCCCAGAACAGCTCCAACAATGCAGCACTGATGATGTCATACACCTGATTGTGTATTTTTGCTCTTGCAATTTGTTATAACAGTGACAAGATGAGCAAATCATGCACCATTGATAGTTTCTATATTTTGGGCCTTCGTAAAGTGATGCTGATTATCATTATTGTTATCTTCATCATTATGGTTGTTGGTATCATCATTCATCGTAAGACGCGAGTGAAGAACTTTGGGCTAAGACCATTTAAGCTTACAAGAATGTTAGACACACACAACATTGTGTGTAAGTTCCGTTTACTAATGATATTCAAAGTAGAGTTGAACCGGCTGTCCATGATAAATGATTTGTTGTTTCATTTCTCTCCTGAAATTTGTTGTTGAAAGTATAATCGACGTGGTTCTGAGGTAGATAATCTTCCATTAAGGTTTTCAGGTTGTATAGAGAATTTTTCGTTCAGAAAGAAAGCAGATACATGAAGTTACAGTAACGTAAATGTCATAATGGATTAAAAACTAAGAGAAGAAACAACAACAATTTTCTCCATTATGCCATGTTTCGAAGCTACTTCGTTGAAACGAGGTTTCCCGTTTATTTATCAGCAATAATTAGTACTGATCATTAATTATCAAAGAATTATAAAATGTTTGTCTTCAAAGCATTATTTCACCTGCGTTTCTCCGGGTGTAAAGTCACCAGTAGTGTGCTGCTGGGCATATGGTAAGCCATAGAGCGGAGAGTTCATCTGCCACGTCTTACCGTGATCTGAACATTTTGAGTAGAGGAAAAGGAACAAGTCATTTAATGTATAAAAATAAATGTATATATTTTCTACGCTACGTGGTTCTGGTATTGAAATACACCATATAAATCATGTTTAACCGTTAAATCATGCATTTCTCTTTCCCCTTTTATATTCTTCTTTCTATTACCTGTTTTGGAATTTTATGCGTGATTACCCAGTTTAATTTTTATGTATTATAATTTACTTTTTGCCAGGAACCAGTGATTCTACATGCTCTAATTATTTGCCCGTCTCTGTTTTCATTCTCATTTTCATATAATTACGTTAATGTAGTCTTCATTGTTGTTACCACATGTATTTTCTTTTCTCACAACTCAAATACTAATGCTATTTCTTTTGCTTTCAATGATTGAAAATATGTCTGCACTTTAATAGTTTTTTACATTGTAAACTACACAATTTCAAATATATTAACCAAGTTGAAACTACGGACATGTAATCGAATCGATAGATTTGGATTTTATTTCATTTCATTTTCGTTTTCTAAAGTGACAATTGTGTAATTGTCACTTTAGAAAACGAAAATGAAATGAAATATCTCTTTCTTATTTAAAGTAGAACTTTAATGATTTTAAATATTGGCTTAATACTTATTATTGCATAGATGGCATAAATTAAACAAGGTTATCCAAATTCAACGCTTGGAAACATTTGAAGTAATGATTATTATCAACTAGAAATGTGCATTGCTGGGGCCGCGCAATGCTAAATGTATCCCCCGGCACTGGCAGCGATTTGAAGGAGGGACAAAGACCCTCCCCCATCCCCTCCCTCAAACAAAAGGATGGTGTAGAAATTAGATGTGTAGGTTTCACTAAGACACATCTTCATATAAAATTTGAAAGAAATGTGTTGAGAGATATACCAAGATACATCTCCATACAAAATTTGAAAGAAATCCATCAAGAAATGTGGCATGCAGAGTGCACTCACGCCATGCCCTGAAGTATGACCTTTGACCCTATAAAAGACGGAACACTGGTGGCAGCATCACCAAAAACTATAGGTTTTTAGATTACACCAAGAGACACCTTCATGCAAAATTTGAACGAAATCCGTCAAGAAATGCAGAAGTAAGAGTGCAAGAAATGGAAAAATGACCTTTGACCCTATAAAGGACGGAACAATGAGGGCAGCATCACCAAAAATTAAATATGTGTAGATTATAACAAGATACATCTCCATACAAAATTTGAATGAAATCCGTCAAGAAATGCAGAAGTAAGAGTGCACAAAAGGGACAAATGAGCTTTGACCCTATAAAGGACGGAACAATGAGGGCAGTATTACCAAACAGTAAAGATGTGTAGATTATACCAAGATACATCTCCATACAGAATTTGAAAGAAATCCATCAAGAAATGTGGCCTGCAGAGTGCACTCACGCAATTCCCTGAAGTATGACCTTTGACCCTATAAAAGACGGAACACTGGTGGCAGCATCACCAAAAACTATAGGTTTTTAGATTACACCAAGAGACACCTTCATGCAAAATTTGAACGAAATCCGTCAAGAAATGCAGAAGAGTGCAAGAAATGGAAAAATGACCTTTGACCCTATAAAGGACGGAACAATGAGGGCAGCATCACCAAAAATTAAATATGTGTAGATTATAACAAGATACATCTCCATACAAAATTTGAATGAAATCTGTCAAGAAATGCAGAAGTAAGATTGCACAAAAGGGACAAATGAGCTTTGACCCTATAAAGGACGGAACAATGAGGGCAGCATCACCAACCAGTAAAGATGTGTAGATTATACCAAGATACATCTCCATACAAAATTTGAAAGAAATCCATCAAGAAATGTGGCCTGCAGAGTGAACTCACGCCATCCCTTGAAGTATGACCTTTGACCCTATAAAAGACGGGACACTGGTGGCAGCATCACCAAAAAGTACAGATTTTTAGATTACACCAAGGGACACCTTCATGCAAAATTTGAACGAAATCCGTTGAGAAATGCAGAAGTAAGAGTGCAAGAAATGGAAAAATGACCTTTGACCCTATAAAGGACGGAACAATGAGGGCAGCATCACCAAAACTTAAACATGTGTAGATTATACCAAGATACATCTCCATACAAAATTTGAACAAAATCCGTTGAGAAATGTGGCCTGCAGAGTGCACTCACGCCATGCCCTGAAGTATGACCTTTGACCCTATAAAAGACGGAACACTGGTGGCAGCATCACCAAACACTATAGGTTTTTAAATTACACCAAGAGACACCTTCATGCAAAATTTGAACGAAATCCGTTGATAAATGTGACCGCCAGAGCGCACACAAGAGTACACACAAGACATCTATCAAAATATGACCTTTGACCCTATAAAAGACGGAACACTGGGGGCAGCATCACCAAAATCTATAGGGTTCCAGATTTTACCAAGAGACACCTCCATACAAAATTTGAACAAAATCCGTTGAGAAATGTGACCGCTAGAGCGCACACAAACTATCCAAAAAAATATGGCCTTTTACCCTATAAAAGACGGAACACTGGGGCAGCATCACCAGAAACTATAGGGGTCCAGATTTTACCAAGATACACGTCCACAGGAAGTTTGAAAAAAATTCGTCGAGAAATGCGACCGCTAGAGCGCACACAAGAATGTGACGCGGCCGCGGCGGCGGCGGCGGCGGCGGCGGCGGCGAAACGCTGCTGAATCCAAAGTATCCTCCGGCATACTGCCGGGGGATACAATTATAAAACGGTAAAATACAGCCCCCGATATAGCAGCTGAAGAGCTCCTCGAACGCTGCTGAGATATGTGACGACACACCATGGACCAGTCCTGTCTAAGCAGACGATGTCCCATAACATCTTACACATTTTTCAGAGCCTATTTTGTCATCTCCTCTTCACTTATTTCTCTTCCTTCACTAGCGTCAGTCTTAATGTTAGTCTGTTGCCTCACTCTTAACTTCGTGTATGGTATTATTTTGATGAAAAATGCAGCGTTAAAGATATAAAGGAATCAGTCACCTGTAAACAAAATAAGACGCCATTGTATTTTCAGCTGCTTGCACCAGGGCATGTTCGGCGTTTCAAGAGGGAACGAATACCATCCTGCTATTATTCGGAGGGCTTTTCAATTTGAAAGTGGGGTTTATTTCATTGATCATTGACCCTTCTCCTGTGTATTTACAATCAAACGGTTTTAGCTATCAGAATCAGTTTCACTTTCCCTTTATAATGGTGTGAAATAAGGTCATGTTTAAATACACCAAACTCTTTATAATTTGATAAATAATTGCATTGCAATTACGTTCATTCATTATAGGACGTCGTCTGCTTAAGCAGGATCGATCCCTTGTGTGACGACATCAAAACATCGCTATATTTCTGGCGAATCCTCGGATATTCCAGATGCTGAGAAGAGCTTTTATTTGTGTTGTTTTTGTAATCATCAGATACGCAGTTGACATAAAACTTATACGATTGCCATCTGTAAGCTTCCCAGTTTCTAGTGATGCATTAATTGCCATATTTGTGATTTTCTTTGAATGTCTACTTTAAAGAAAGCGATTCGGTTACATGTTCGTAGTTTCGATTTGGTTAATATATTTGAAACAGATCTGTGCTGATGTGATGAATATTCATCAAAATTCATCGAAATTTACGGCATACAAAATTAATGGGAGAAAAAAAATCACGTTTCATTTATAGTATGGGCACTGGCGTAGACAGGGGGACACAAGGGGGCCACAAGGGGGCCATGGCCCCCCTATTCAGCCACTAAAAAAAAGCGGGGAAGTGAGAGAAAAAGGCCTAAAACGGCGCTATACAAGCCGTTATCTTTCTCTAAAATTTGCTAAAACGTCAAAGCTTTCGCGCTTCGCGCGGGAAGGGGTAAATAACTCTCCTCTCCCTGCACCCACTGTTACATACAGTGAAATCTTGAGTCCACATAATTGCAAAGCACTCCAGGCGTCGAACTATAACTTTCCGCCGAAAATGTTTTTTGTTACGAGCCGTTTATCTTTCTCTCAAATTTGCTAAAACGTCAGAACTTTCGCGCTTCGCTCGGGAAGGAGGAAACTCCTCCCTCCCTGCACCCATCCCTGTTACAGTGCAGAATTACGTCCAAATAACTGAAAAGCAGTCCGGACCTCAAAATAACTTTCCGCCTAAAAAAAGGTGCTACGAGCCTTTAACTTTCTCTCTAATTTGCTATAAAACGTCAGAGCTTTCACGGGGGGGGGGGGGGGGTGACCTGTATTATCACCCCCAATATAATTATGATACATTAACTTAAAACTAATGATTATCCAAACGCATTATGTTTGACCTTGAAATACCATCACATTCTTTTATTATGAGAAGTAAGGAAATAAGAATGCCATAATTTCAATGCGAAAATATGGAAGAACTTATTCATTCGCACGCATTGTCATTCTCAATAAATTGAGGGGTTCCGTCCATTGGCGTAGATCCGTGCATTTTTTATTCATTAAAAAAAACATTTTGGGATGCTCTAAAATGGAAGTTTTATAGACAGATTTTCGAAAACGTCCCTGATGTGGGAGGGGGATACCCCCTCCCACACCCTCCCCCGCTCGGTCGCTTCGCTCAGTGGCGTATCTATGGGAGGGGGCAGAAAGAAAAATCATAATCTTTATACGGATTACGCACCCCACAATCCGCAGGATAAATGCCCTAGAAATCTAGTTTTTGAAGGTCTGAAATGTGAAAATTTTGAAAAGCTCGGTCGCTTTGCTCCCTCGCATAATTATTATCTTTCAGGATCTCGTAGTTTCGCGCCCCCACTAGGCCTATATAGTTCTTAAATAGCTTAAAGGGTTCAAAACTTGAAAAAATAAAGATGTAATTGCTTTGCTCGCTATATCATATATGTTTCATATGACTCATATGACTCCTGCTATATTGCGCCCCCGATGTAGGATAAAGTAGATAAAACAGCATTTGCAAAGGTTCAACTTATGAAAACAATCTCAACTTCAGGTATAGCCTTGTTGAATTTCTCGACTCTTTCTCGAGTCTTTCAGGGGTTTCGTTAGTTTTGCTCCCGACTGTAGAAGTGAGTGAATAGAAAACCGCTTATCAATGTATGGTCAATTGCAAAATTTCCTGGATAAAATGCACAAGAAATTGCATTTTTTAGGGTTAAAAATTGAAAAATTTGCCACTCGGTCGCTTTGCTCCTTCGCTGACGAAGACAAGTTTGGGCACTCGGGGGGGGGGGACTTTATTTTTTGTCCCGGGTGCCATAATCCCTCGTATCATGAACACGGATCGACACCCCTGTGCCCCCCCCCCTCCCCCTATTGAAAAATCCTGGCTACGCCTGTGAGTATGGGTCGAACTCTCACTAAAAAAACCAAATACAGTGTATGTCTTATTAAAATTCAAAATAGCATATATTAACAGCGCAAGGTAAAGGATAGGATAATTACCGTCGCTGTATATGCACTGCATTTGTCGAAAGGCGACATCCAAAAACCAAATACAGTGTATGTCTTATTAAAATTCAAAATAGCATATATTAACAGCGCAAGGTAAAGGATAGGATAATTACCGTCGCTGTATATGCACTGCATTTGTCGAAAGGCGACATCCACACGATGTCCGCAACCGATCAGCCTTCCTTTATTAGGCTCCATTTCTTTCTGGATCCCAAATCCAGGACCAGGAGCCCAAGTTATCCCCTCTAACGTGGGATTTGTTTCTTTCACGTTAATCGCTGGAGTCCACGAATACCCCCAGTCCCGGCTTATCTTGAAATAGACACCCTTTTCTCTATACGGTGACGTGCACGTCCCTGGCGTGTGCTGGCAATATCCGAAGAACACGTAAGTCGTGTTTGTGACCTTGTCGATGATCACGGATCCGAGGTTAAGCCCGTCTATGACGTCATAATCATCTTCGATTATCCGAGTTGCATTCCAGTGTAGGCCGCCGTCAGTGGAGCGGCGCAGCGCGATGAATTTGGCCGACTTGTCCGAGCTAGTGTTCTTGCGGGGTGCGGAGAAGGCTAGGAGGTCACCCGTTGGGAGCTTGACAAGGATCGGGGTTCGATACGTGTGTACCTCTCCCTGGTTGTGAGACATCCATAGTTCTTGTTTGTGGATGATGACGGGTGATAGGGTGTCGCAGGAGTGGAAGCAACAGAGAGAAATGATACCAAGTATCCCGCGAACGAAGTCGAAAGGTTTCATTCTGGCTGCGAATAAGACTTTCAAGTTGAAGTTGACGGAATCGTTCAAAAAAATCAGCAAAGGGGATGACGTTTACGCTCTGTGTGATGCATAGATCTCATCTATTATAATCAGAAGAAACAATTAAAAATATTAGACATGTGGAAATAAACATTTTATCTTCCTCTTCATAACCGTTATCTTCATCTCAACCTCCTGGTCGCTCAAGTTATTTTGACAACTAAATGCCACTGTCCCGTTCTGTCTTTTACTACCAAAGAGGCAATGGTGCGATTGTGAGGAGAAGGGGGGGGGGGTTAAAAAAAAGAACCAAAAACAACATTTTACCTTATGGATCTGGAAACTACCCCTCCCGCCACCGTAAGCTCCTTTACAAAAGTCAATAAAAAGATTAGTTTAATAACCTTGTTCGCAATTTTTTATGTTGCATCAACCCCCCCCCCCCCCCCCCCCCCCCTACCGAAGATGGGCTTGTGAAATGAACCGTTTTCCGTTCTGGAATCTTGAGTGATGATAAAAATTGTCCTAAGAAAGTTACGGATGTTTGAAAAATGAGATCACTGCATCTATGTGAATCTCAAATTGGCAATTTGGTGAGTCGATTGTGACATTTTTGTGGACAACTCTCCTGTTTGTCTACACAAAAATATCATTAATTTGCGGTTTTTTCTAGGCACTTTTACCCTCAGGGCAGGGCTCAAAATATATTGGAGATATCATATTGTTATAGGTCCTCATGAAAGAAAAAGATCCTACCGAGTAATACATTTTGAAAAAAGTGACATTTTAATCATTGTGTGTGTTGGAGTGTATGGGGGAGTTGTCCATAGCTACATCACAGTGACATTACCTATTCGGCCAATTTGAAATTCCCCTATGTATAGTGATTACTTTAAAAAATTCATAACTTTCTTATTGCTTGTCCGATTTCGTTCAAACTTTCATCAATCTGCATCAGAATTCTCTGATTTTTCCTCTTTCTTTCAAAGCAACTTGCTATCAAGGTAGGATTTCCCTTCAATAGCCGCCCCATCCACCTTACCATTTCAGTACCATCACTGCCCACTCCATGGAGTTGCCTAAAGCCCACCGCACACTACATGTATACGATCGATGCGCGATTTGATTTCGGAAGAAAATGTATAGCATTTGATATAAACATTTAAACATGTGAAATATTTTGATTAAGGTTCATAATTAGAAAGTACTAGTAGTAGTGACGTCAGAGCAGTCCAACGATTGGCTACGATTTTACACTCATTGATTTGGCCCTTATTCCTATATTTTGTATTCATATTACTGTTCAGAACTTGAATCAGGTAGATTTTATTTCTTAAAATGCCCATATATAATTGTTTTTTTATTTATTTCAAAAATCGGATCGCAGTCGATCGTATAGTGTGCGGTGGGCTTTAAGAAATTAGTTAGGGAAATAATGCATATTTCATACAATGTTGGTAGCTTGCAAATGACTTGAAACAAATTCACCTACCTGTATTACTTGCCCTATCAGGGCATGTTTATCAACACATATCCGTTATTTCCAATTTAAGTTAATTCATCGCATACTTGGTGTAAACAAGTATCTTAAAACATTAAAGGAGAATTAACCCGTAATGTACTTATGTTCAAATGTGTAATATATTCTTAATAATTGGCCTGTATCACTTTAGAAATAAAATATCAGAAAAGGGTTTAAATCAAGACATTCTAGCACACAGCATCATCTGCTAACACTACATGGGGGCTGCCATTTTCTTGATGATATGGAGTTGTACATGAACCATTGGAAACCGTTCCTGTCAGGAAGATATTTTTAATCCTAGAGCTAAATTGCTTCTGTTCATTACAAAAATTCCCATATATGATGGAAAATAAATAACGGGTGTATACAGTGTACATATAATTATGTACATAGTATTATTCTAAAATAGTATTATTCTAAAATTTGAAATTTATAGATTGCTAAACAGAAATTGATTTCTTGGCCTTTCCTGGCAGAGCAGAACATAATTTATACAACGCGCATTCTGATTATTGAAGTCCATTATCTCAAAGCAGGTGAATGCATAGTTTGTCACTATTGACGCTTCGGGAAAGTTATCATCCATAGATTTGAATTAATTTGCTCCATCGCATAGTCATAGTATCAAGAAAATAGATTTATATTTAGTAAAATAGTAATTTTCAAAGAAATATAAAACATATTTTCGTTTTTAGAATATATGTATATATATTTGTTAAATATTTTAAATCTCAAATGGGATTTGTATCAGGAAGAAAGACAATTTTGCATTCGGATTAAAAATATCGTTATGTACACATCAAGAACATGGCAGCCCCCATGTATCCCTAGCAGACGATATCTTGATTTATACCCATCTCGTATATTTTAATGCAAAATTACGTAAGACAACAAAAAGGAATAGATTACATATTTGAATATAAGCACACTTATAATTCGAGGTTAATTCCCCTTTTAAATATCACGAAATCAGATTTACATGTATGTTCATTTTGTTGTATATCTGAGTATAGAACATTTATTTGGGGATTGCCCAATCAAGAGAAGGTTTATTGTGGACGTCCAACATTTCATTTTGGATGACAAAGTTACCCTGAGTAAAATCAACCTCTTGTTTGGATTTTGTGGAAGTGTTGGAATTCAATTTAATTTCATTATTTTATATGCCAAATACTCTATATTTTCCAGCAAATGAAAAATAGCGTATTATCAATCAGCTCTTTTATATGCATGTTAAGATATTATCGCTCTCTTGGACACTATATCTAAATTAAAAGTAACAACTTTACATCATTTGATATCAGATGGAAAAATACTGTTTTGCTGTAAACCTATTTTCCCACTATTTCCTGTATAATCAGAATTATTATTTTTGTTTATTCTATTGTTTATATTATGTACATGTACATGTTTTGTTATATATTTGTAATATACCACAGAGCAGTATCTAATAAAGATGTTTCTGCAAAGAAAAAAATAACGGTATAGCCATTTTCATGAAAGTAATTTTGAATACACGGAAATGATAATTTCAGTGTTTCGAATGGACTAACATACAAACATACAGTATGACATTCAAACCCTTTTTCCCTACATGATTAATTTGATGGTTGAAAGAACAAGAGTTAAATGTTTTGTTCATTTTCGTTTTATGTAAAAAGCTAACCAAAACGTCAATCACCCCGCCCGGCCCCCTGGCCTGGAACCGCTATTTATAATATTTCATCATGATTCCAAAATCTCACTAGGCTATACCCGACTACACCCATATTAATATTCAGCATTCACTTTTACAATACCATTTCATATTAAGAACTCAATCGCAATAACATTGGCCCTCACAGTCTCCAATTTTCTGTTCTATTTCTACTCATCATGCATGTCTATTGTATTGTATTGTATGTAAAACTAAATCGTTGCTTTTTACTCACGAAGTGATCACATGAACCAACGGCAACGCATTAGCACACACAATGTAGCATGTATATAGCGTATAGATCTCTAGCTCTCGACTCTATACGGTATACACTAGTACTAGTACACCGTTATGACTGTGTGCGTGATAAATGTACACCGTACATGCAGAATGCATTTCATAACGTATCGTACTCTATAGGCTTACACATGTATTTACCTGTAAGTGTAAGACTGTATGAAATCATATTGCTCAATCCCTCCTGCCGTTTCACTAGATATTGATTTCAATGATGTGCTGTATTATTCGCCATTTTTCTTCTGTGAAACTGTACTATAGCCTGTTCTATCTAGATCCTATACAGAATATTGTAGGACGTGCACTGAGCTAGCTGAGCAGCCGACGTTTATTGACTTTTGGCCCACATGACTTGGCCACGCCCACTTTGTTTTGTACACATTACCCACAGAACAGTACCTAGTACCTGCAAGCGCAAGCCGCCATAATTATGGAATGAACATTATACGAAGGAGTTATTATGCATAGTATCTCCTTGATTATAATTTGTCAATGATTTACGCGCGTTGAGCGCGCGGTGTTCTAAAGTAGGGCATGGGTCATGTGCGGAATAAAAACAGGTCATCTGCCCCATAATTTATTCAAGACCTCTCCCTTACTTCTACCCCAGATATTTGGAGGTCACCACCAGCACCCCCTTCCAAAAGTAGAAAGCTTTTCATCCTATAATTTCATGCAGATACTTGATACTTGATACTTGATGGTGATACTGCCCAACACCCCTAAAAGGGGTAAAACGGGCAGGGGTAGGGTGCGCAGATGGTATGAAGGCTACGAGAGAGGGTTTTTGCTTAATTGTTTTAAGTGTTTAAAGTAAGTGTTTTTGTACGGATTCCTTAAATTTGTGTTTGTCGAGGATTGTTTTTACTGTATTTGGTAGATTATTTCAGTCAGTAATTGAACGGGGTATGAAAGAATATTTATAACAATTTTTGTTAGTAGCAATTGGCATAGGCTTAGGAAGATTTTCAGGATTGGGGGGGCTCGATCATTTGTTTTTTGTTTGAAGATTTTTTTTTTCCCCGACTGCCCCCCCCCCCCCCCCCCCCCAGTTGTCACCATTTTAGACAGTCCAAAACGTCATTTTTTGGCTGTTTTGGCGCCTTTTTAGAGTCTCTTTTTGCGTAAATTGTTAAGCCTTCCTTTTTCTTCTCTCTTTGCTCTACCCCCATTTTTAGACCACCACTAGGGAGGGGGGGGGGGCAGTTACCTGGAAACACAGTATTTTTTGCCTTTTGGGTCTAAATTATATACCCAATAGGCAATAAAATCATGCGAGCGCATAGCGCGAGCTGATTTTTTTTTTTTCTCTCTCGATAAAGTGACCTGAAATCACTGCATTCTAAACCCTTATTTTAAAATCCCCTGAAATAATCATTTTAACATGGGTTAAATAGATTAAACAAATATGGCGTCGGAGGTTCTAGGACGCTGATCACGTTTGGAATTCCATACATGCAGTTAAACCATGCGAGCGCAAAGCGCGAGCCGAAACTTTTCGATATAATGACTTGATAAAAAAGCATTTGTAGCCTTTCTTTTGAGCAGTTGAAGAAATTAATAAAAGTAGGCCTACTTGAAGAAATCGTTGAATTGTAAGATATTCAGTTTATTTTTATGAAGTTAGACAAAGTACTAGGTGTTAAAAAAAACACATTTAACACCTTTGGAAAAAATAATACGCCAGGAACGTGAAAAAAAAACTTTTATTGTCACACATGCCTATAATCGGACATTAAAAACTGAAATGTGGCACCACCCAATATCAGTCGTTGACAAATGAGCCCCCCTCAATCAATCTCCCAAAATTTATAAACTCTCAGTTTTAATAATAATTTGAATACTAAGTCGATCTGTAGATTATAGAAACGCATGAAGCTTCAAGCCCAGAACATAAGTGTGCAAATATATTTGGGGACGGCGGGGTCAATGGTAGCTAGCCTATCTGAGCCCGAACAAAATATGGGGGGGGGGGCTCAATGATATCCGAGATCAAACACAAATAGTGAGGGCTCAATGATATCCGAGCCCCACAAAAATATCGGGGGGGGGGGCTCCGTGATGTTATCCGAGCCCCACCAAAAACAATTGGGGGGCTGATGATATCTGAGCCTCACCAAAATATTGGGGGGGGGGGGCTCAAAGATATCAGAGTCCCGCCAAAATATTTGGGGGTCTCAGTGATATCCGAGATCCACCAAATATATATAAATATATATTTTTTTTTTTTTTTTTTGGGGGGGGGGGGTCAATGATATGTGAGATCCGATGTCTGAGTCCCCCCCCCCCCCCCTCCCCAAATAAATATTTATAAAATGTTTATATTTGAATGGTAAGTCAGTAGATGATAGGTATACATGAGTTTCATGCCTAGAATATGATTGGGGAGGAGGGGGGTTAATGATATCCGAGCCCCGCAAAAATATTGGGGGGAGGGGGGGGGGCTCAATGATATCCGAGATCCAACACAAATAGTGGGGGCTCAATGATATCCGAGCCCCACAAAAATATCGGGGGGCTCCGTGATGTTATCCGAGCCCCACCAAAAACAATTGGGGGTCTGATGATATCTGAGCCCCACCAAAATATTGGGGGGGGGGGGGGGTGCTCAATGATATCAGATTCCCGCCAAAATATTTGGGGGTCTCAATGATATCCGAGATCCACCAAATATATTTTTTGGGGGTCAATGATATGCGAGATCCGATGTCTGAGCCCCCCCCCCCCCCTCCCCAAATAAATATTTATAAAATGTTTATATTTGAATGGTAAGTCTGTAGATGATAGGTATACATGAGTTTCATGCCTAGAATATGATTGGGGAGGAGGGGGGTTAATGATATCCGAGCCCCACTTAAAATATTGGGGGCTCAATGGTATCTAAGCCCCTAAGGGCTCAATGATATCTAAGCCTCACCAATTTTTTTTTTTTTTTTTGGGGGGGGGGGGAGGGGGAGGCTCAATGATATCTATAAGCCCCGCCAAAATATTGGGGGGCTCAAGGATATCTGAGCCCCCCGGTTCCTAAGCCTATGATTGGAATATAACTATTTACCGAAGTTTTTCTCAAATTCCTTTGGACCGGGCGCAGGATGGACTGCACTGGCACGGCGAGGTGACCCACAACTGCCTGTTGAAAGATTGATAGGCGATTTGTTTTTCGCCTTTGTTGTAATGTTTCGATTTTAAGTTTCTTTTTCATTTCTGTTACACTGCTTCTCAACCTGTAGTCTCCTGTTATAAAACGAACAGCTCTATTCTGTATTATTTCTAATTTATTAATAAGCGTTTGAGTGTGTGGATCCCATACGGATGAACAATAATCCAGTATGGGTCTCACAAGTGTCTTATAAGACAATTCCTTATTGTCTACTGTGTAGACATACACTGTTCGGCTACATTGCCCTGCATGGCTTACCCACCGAAAACTGTCCTTCTGTTTCTAGAGCTATGTTGTTAGGGTCATAAAGTTTACATTAATGGAACAACCAAGTTCTGTACAGTATTAATAATCTTTCAATGTGATATATTATACAGAAAACATTTTTAACCCTGTGAGGACAGGAATTATTTAAGGGGGTAAATTGATCATATTTTGTTCTTCAAATTGGCAACAATATCACTTTCTTCTTGCGCTACATGCTTCTAATAATGTGTAATGTCTTTGGAAACAATATACCGGTATATGGTTACAAATTTTGTCGAAAAGTTGGAAAAATTGCCCATTTGGTTAAAAAACAATGATTTTGAACTTCTCAGTGTGTTGGCATTTGAAGGATTTTAAAGCCTGATTCTCGTTTTTAAAATTCTTGGCATCAAATGCAGTGGTATTAAATGCAACAAAAATGGACATAGTGGCCCGAATTCACAAAGGAGGTTTAAACCATATACACTGCATAACCTATAGAATTGTTTGTAAATGTGATTATGTTTGATTCAATGAAACACAATCCCCCCACCCCCCCCCCCCCCCCAAAAAAAAAAGACTAATAAACAATAAACAAACAAATATATTATTTAATTGGCGGAATTGTAGGTCATTTTGCTAGAAAAAAGTATTGATAGATCTAACTTAAGACGGAATTTTTAATTTATTTTTTCTTGGCTTTCGAACCGGGGATGGGAGTGGGGTGCGAAACGCCGTTTATACCCGGGGGTGTTTCATAAAGCTGTTCGTAAAGTTACGAATGACTTTACGAACGACTGGAACATGTTCTTGGGTGCTATACTGATCAGATTCTGAATCATTTAGCACAAGAACTGATCACCAGTCGTTCAAAAGTTGTGCGTAACTTACGAACAGCTTTATGAACCCCCCCCCCCCCCCCCAGAGGTCAGTGGCGTGTACGTCTACCGCTTGTTTAGAGCGCGCATCTGCGTATCGCAAAGCGTATTTTCGGTGCTTATTGAATTTGCGTAATAACTGTATACAGTTAAGTGGGTTAATAGGCATCCTGCATAAATTTTAGGCCTATTGATGTCATGTTAATCAGATAGTCCACTGCCTGATCGGTCTGACGATAATAGCCGATGAAGCTACATTATATGACATCAGCCGATAGAGGGCCGATATTGTACACGATAATTGGAGTTTTTCCTCGGGGTTGCGCGATTCACCGGGCGGTCGTGATCACTGGGGCCGCTACGCTAGTGGGGCGGGGGCGGCGGTCGGGGGGGGGGGTAATAAAAAAAAGGTCTAGAATCTAGACTAAGTCATAGACTGCGTGATATAGACATGACATGATCTAACAGTTTAATATAAGTGGGATAGATCTGGAGGATTTGTAACTTAGATCTATAGAAGGCCTAGGGGCCAACATCGGTTTACAGAACGGACAATGCCTCAAAAATTGGTGAGTAGAACTAGAACACCGTTTTGAGTTGATGTTAAATTCGAGCTAATTTAGGTCTAATGTTGGTCAACAGGGGCGTATCCAGGATTTCCCAATAGGGGGGGGGCGCCAGGCATTATTGATCGCCGTCCTGGGGGAGGGGTCTATAGGGAAGGGGGTGCCCCCTCCCCTTTGGAAAATTTTTGCTTCTGAAGAAGGGCTGAGATGCAAAATAATCCTATATGTGACCGATTTTGAAGCCTATTTAATGAACAACTTTTTTTTTTGCTAGTTTCTTTTTTTACGACGGCCAATAGGGGGACGCGCGCCACCCCATACGCCCCCCTGGATACGCCACTGGGTCAACATCAACATGGATATGTCAAATCTGTCAGCTGTTTTTATGCTGAATAATCAGCAATGAGCAAAAAAATGGACACATATTTTTTTTAACGCACAGGTTATTTTCAAACTAACTAAAAAATGCAGTTTGAAATAAATTTGGCATCCCGTGATAGGAAATTATATGCCCGTTTTCTTTGGTGCTAAGCTATAGAGAAGTTACCTCATATTAAGAAAAAAACATCTTTCCGCGCAAGCCTTGGGTGTGACTTGGGGGGAACAATTTTTGCTACCCGCAGGTCCCCGCAGATGGCCTGCAACTGACAGTACCTAGCACGTATCTCGCCCGTACCTGCCCGCAGGTGCGCACGCAAGTCCGATTTACAACGCAGCCAAAACATGCTCAAAACTTGTTCCGGGGGAGTTGCGGAGATTGCCCGCATAGGTCCACGCAGAACACCAGTAGGAGACCCGTAGCGGCAGCAAGTCACAGGAACCCGCTTGATGTACTTTGCCCGTGGATCTGTGGCTATGCGTCAGAAACGCGTGTCATCTGCGGGCATTCTACGAGCGTAGTACGGGTATAGTTTTACTGGCAAGGAACGGTGTCGATACTGCCAACATCCGTGTAGCTGATCAGCTCTGCGGGCGTGGAGCGAGTTATACGAGCAAATTGCGTGCATGTTGAGGGCCAGTTACTGCCTTTCTGCTGGTTAGTTGAGGGTCGGATGCGGCCAAGACAATGACGTTCTAGTTCTGTTTCTAGACAACTCGGAGAAATGATGGTTTCTCCGTCCATTCGCAACTCGCAGGCAACTCCCACGCAAGTAACACGCAGTTGTGACGCAGAAACCTCCCAGCGCCCGTATGTCGCCCGTAATTACGCGCCACCCACGCGAATCACCCGCAGGTCACACGGACTACACGCAAGTAAAACGTAATTAGCACGCGTCCAGCAGGTTAGACGCACGCGAAACTCGCCAAAATTCTTGTCTGCCCGCAAAAAAAGCGAGAGCGAAAAAGCGGGGGAAGTGAGAGTAAAAAAAAGTTGCTACGAGCCGTTATCTTTAACAAATTTGCTAAAACGGCAAGGGGATACTCCCCTTTATCTTTCTCTCAAATTTGCCAGAACCCCCCCCCCCCCCCTCCATTCCCTCCTTCCCTGCGCGCCACCGCTGTTAAATACAGTGCTGTATTGCGTCCAAATAATTGAAAAGCAGTCAGGGCATCGAACTAACTTTTCGCCTGAAAAAGGTGCAACACGAGCCGTCATCTTTCTTTCATATTTGCCAGAACGTCAAAGCTTTCGCGCTGATCGCGCGGGAAGGGGGAAACTCCTCCTCGATCCTTGTGCCCCCCCCCCCCCCCGTTGTTACATAATTATAGTGCAGTATTGCACCCAAATAACTGAAAAGCAGTCAGAGCGTCGAACTAACTTTCCGCCTAAAAAAAAGGTGCTACGAGCCGTTATGTTTCTCTCAAATGTGTTCAAATGTCAAAGCTTTAGCGCTTCGCGCGTTAAGGGGGAAACTCCCCCTCCCTGCACCCACCTCCCTGGGCGTGTTCATCAGCAATTTCGCACGCTTCAACCGCACCCCCCTATAAAATGAAATCCTGGCTACGCAGGCGCCTGTGAACGATTTTGTTACTGGAGGTGCTGTGAGCCCCCCAAAAAAGGTCCTCAGCATTTTAGTGTCTCTTTTTCTGTCCAAAATTCTCTGACAAGCAAAAAAAAAAAGCGTCTCTTTTTAACTACCCCCGCACCCCCGGCTCCCAGGCCCCTGTACCTACGGCACAACTACACATCGTCATTTGCAGCGTCCCGGGGCCTATAGTCCCTAGATCCAATTAACTTATGTTTGATGTGACATCTCGGGAAGTTCTCGAGCTATAAACTTGTCCATCACTAACTATTAGAACCAGTAAAGTATAGGGTCTGTTTTTGAATATTTATGTTAAAGGGGAATTAACCTTAAAATATAAATGTGCTCATATTCAAAGATGTAATCTATTCCTTCTTGTTGCCCTACGTAGTTTTGCATTAAAATATACGAGATGGGTATAAATCAGGATTTTCTCAGCAAGATTTATCGTCTGCTAGCGATACCAGGGGGCTGCCATTTTCTTGATGTGTACATAAAGATATTTTTAATCCGAATGCAAAATTGTCTTTCTTCCTAATACAAAATTCCATTTGAGATTTAAAATATTTAACAGATATAATATATTCTAAAAACGAAAATGTGTTTTATATTTCTTTGAAAATTATTTTCTTGATACTATGACGTACATGACGGAGCGAATTAATTCAAATTTATGGATGATGACTTTCCCGAGCGTCAATAATGACAAACTATATGCATGCATTCACCTGCTTTGAGATAATGGACTTCAAAAGTCCTGCCAGGCAAGACCAAGAAATCGATATCTAGTTAGCGAAACCGGAGAATTTAAAAAGAAATCTATAAATTTCAAATTTTAAAATAAATGTATACACCTGTAATGTATACACCTATAATGTATTTTCCGTCATATATGGGGCTTTTTTATAACGAATAGAAGCAATTTAGCTGGTGGATTAAAAATATCTTCCTGACCGGAACGGTCTCCAATGGTTCATGTACAACTCCATGTCATCAAGAAAATGGCAGCCCCCATGAAGATGATACCGTGTGCTAGAATGTCTTGATTTAAACCCTTTTCTGGTATTTTATTTCTAAAGTGATACAAGTCAATGATTAAGAATATATTACACCTTTGAACATAAGTACATTTATATTATAGTGTTAATTCTCCTTTAACTATTGGAATACTTTACAGTAAGACATAACCACGGGCGTAGACGCCCATAATTATCCATTGTTAGTCGGGGATGATCTATTCATCCTCCCCCACTAACAATAGAAAGCGTGTACGTGTCTACACCACTGGACATAACATAAGGTCGATCTCTGACTCAAACGTAGAATAGATCTACGGTAATGTTTGAACTTTGACTGAAATAGGCTAGAGACATTTAACTCTTACTAAAGTTAGTTCAAACGTTAACAGTTACTGAGTTAGAATTATATAACTTTAGTTAGAATCTAGATAGAAATCTACTAAAACAAACACACAAAATCTCGCAACACAAATGAAAAATTGTTTAGGCCTAATAATAGATCTATCTATCTATCTGTTCTTCATCATTTTATTAGATGGCCGCCTTTTTATAGATGTGGACTCTAATACAGGCAATTTCGCTGCAAAAAAGAAAAATAATTTAGGGTCCTACGTTAGACTATGTTCGGTAAACGACCTTTCGTGCCAGGTCTGCGAGAATTTCATTCCGCTCCACGAACCGAGATCACCGGCAGAACGGTAACTGCAGCGTTCTGGCTACGCGACACAGTTAAAGGTCAAGTCCACCCTAATATCAAGTTGATTTGAATAAATAGAGTAAAATTAAACAAGCGTAACTATTTACAGTGAAAAATTCACTGAAATCGGATGTAAAATAAGAAAGCTACTGCATTTTGAAGTTTTGCATTATTTCATGAAACAGTGATATGCATAGCATGGGCGGTATGCAAATGAGTGAACCGATGATGTCACACACTCACTTTTCCTTATGTATTTTATTATATGAAATTTCAAATATTTCAATTTTTATAGATGTGATAATAAAGAATCCCTTCCTTGTATGAAAATAAGTTACAATAATGATGATTTTACATGTTCCATATGGAGTCAAACCATGTTTTACATTATTGAAGCAAAAAAATGAAATATATGATATTTCATATAATAAAATACGTAAGGAAAAGTGAGTGCATGACATCATCGGTTCACTCATTTGCATACCCCCCATGTTTTAAACCCGACTTAAACTACCCCCTGCGCGAGTCTAAATTTCAGGGAGTTATTACATGTACCACACTTAGACTGGGGTTAACCGACCACATTTTGTGGTTTGGCTCAATAACTTTTGATTACCTGATACATGAATAGAAAGTAGAAAAATTTCTGAACACAATGTGTCCATTTGTTGCATGACCATGTTGCGTTTGATGCTAGGAATTTTAATAAAGGAGAATAAGCTTTAAAATCCTTAAATTGGCAACACATTGAGAGGTTCAAAATCATTTTTTAAATCAAAATTGGCAATTGTTTCAACTTTTCGTCAAAGTTCCTAACCATGTATGTTTTCAAAGATAGAACCATGTAGTATTAAAAGAAAAAATATTATTGTTGCCAATTTGAAGAACAAAATGTGATCAATTTATAGCTCTTAAATAATTTCTGTCCTGAAGGGTTAAACTAAACCTCGCTATCGGAATACCAAATTAAACCCAGGTTTAAATATGGCGACTTAAACCAGGCTTATTATCACATTTAGACTGGGGTTAAGTTAAACCCGACTATCAGAATACGGGCCAATACAGGTTTACATGTATAGGAAGCGAACAGTTGCAATGCTCAGTTTTATCTAACCATTACAACTACATGTACATGTATCTGCTTTGCATGAAGCTTAGTTTTATATAAGCATTACAACCTCATCTAAAGGCATTCTCAATACATCAGACAAAACAAAAATAATAAAAACATAACACTCTGAAAAGCAAATACATTTCACGCAAATTCATTATGAAGTTTTATTATCAGTTGTTATCATTACTTTATATTGCACCATTCAAACAAATAAGATTTTTTTCCATATTAAAGATAAAGTTATACATGTCTGTACATGCACATTTTTTTATTATTAGGGAAATACGAAGTCCACTCGTTTGGTTTGAATAAAAGCATGAAGCTATTTTATAAAGAACATCCTGGGCACATATATGAGTAAATATTTTATTTGGAGGTAATGGATGAATGAAAAACTTTGTATAAATTATAACTGCAGTTTCTTGCATGAGACTACAGGTTCTAGACAAAGTTGACATTTGGTTATAAACCTCCATTAATTTCTTGACTATACAGTGTGCTCAATAAAAAAAAAGAAATCCCAATTTTCCCATCAATTTCTATAAAAATGATTGTCCGAACTAATTATTATTCATATCGAAGTTTAGTTCACCCTCTTTCATATGATAACAAATTTGTAATGATATTGTCATGCATGAATAAATTTGAAAAGTTTTAAGTGAGTGATATCAAAGTACCGGTAGCTTGCGCACAGAAGTAATGCAAAGTGTAAAGAAACAAAATTAGTAATAGACACATAGCAAAGAAAAGTGAGATTTCATGTTTCCTTTTTCATCTTTCAACATGCATGCAACCTTGAATGAGATACGAGTCCAAGATTATCCCCATGTCCTTCCAAATGACCGCCTTATATGTCGAAGCATGCACTTCCCCGGTAGAAGGCAGAGTGAGATTCAGTGAATTGCTATTCATTGTGCCGATGAATATATCCCACTCTCGTGCGCAAATCAAGTTTTACATTGCTGGTTTAAAATTGTTTTAGTTCAATGATCCCAAGCTCTATTATCACAAAATGTGGTAGCATATGAAAGAGAATAAAATTCCCTTTTTTATGATGTATTACAATAAATTAAGTTATGTTTATTTGACGAAATGTTGCTGGAGAATGTTGGATTTCCTTTTATAAGTAACACACTATACAGTCATTCCTGTATTTTCTTTAAAATGTGTCTGCTTCGTTCATTTGCTCCTGCCATCATTTGAAGTATATACATGGTGTAACTTAATAATTGTTGGACTTCTTTTTTTACTGGGATACCCTTTAATATTTCATCAAAGTATTCTCACATCTCCCAAATTGCATTAACAATACAAAGTGTGTCATGTTGAAGAGAAACTTACAGGTATACAAAATAAACCTCGCTTTGGGTGACACCATATTCACAGCTCGATTAAGAAAGCATTAAATATGGCTAATCAAAAAGATATATACAAGTATATTAATGGGTATTCAACTATGCATTACAGTTTAAATCGTCACAATACATACTTTCAGATCAATAATACTTTTTCAGAGCAAATTTCCACGTTGAACTGATCATATATACTAAATGCGCTTTGGTGAAATTGCAGAAAAAAACATAAGACTGGAACTAGTAAGTACATCAAATGTATTTGATATAGAATATCGCACATTCAGGCTGTAATTGATTTATTTAAATAAGACAAACGTTCAAATTACTCTTTGTAATCTTAGCTTGCTGCAGAAAAGGGTCTTTCACCTGAAAGAAAACAGATTTTCATTCTTCCCTAGACTAAATCTCTTTTAAAATGTAAATCTTCAGAGAAAACCATTCCTTTATGCAATCATTTCAAGAAATATAATGTATCAAAATATACAAGATGCAGTGGAAACTCGCTATAACATGAAAATTACCTTGTTATATCAGGAATCTCCTTATATCAGGGTAAAAAAACGAAAGAACATAAAGACCTGGGACCACTAAAATTACTTTGTTATATCAGGAATATCCTTATATCAGAGGGTAAAAACCCCAAATAACATAAAGACCTGGGACCACTGAAATTACTTTGTTATATCAGGAATCTCCTTATATCAGGGTAAAAAAAAAACACTGAACATAAAGACATGCATGGGGTGGTATTCTGAGATTTATTTTATCTTGATTTTATTGAAAAGATTTTAATTGTCATAACAAATTTTAAATTGCAACATTTCATTGGTGTTTGCGCAGCCATTTTTGCGCAGTATTAACCAATGATGCGCCATAAGCGTATATTTTGTTATGACAATTAAAATTATTTCACTAAAATCAAGATAAAATAAATCTCAGAATACCACCCCTGGGACCACTTAAATTACCTTGTTTAGAAATCAAGAATCTCTTTATATATGGAGTTTCCACTGCATTAGATAATACATGTATAACTTTGCAAAATTACTAATTAGATTAGCTAAAATCAAGTACACTGTACATGAATCTATTACTAATATTTGTGCTAGATACAAGTAGATGTACATTAGTTGCCAATCTTCTTTCAAAAGTGTGTGCTTCCTGGATCTTTTGACTACTAAATAATTACATAATACTTCAAAAACTGTTTAAAGAGACAATTATGATTCTGACCTTGGAAGATCAAGAAAGGCCAACCACTTCTTAATATTTTTTAAAAATAAACAGCTCATATTTTCTAATGTATCTAGATATTTTCATGACAACTTTGACCACAACTAATGGTTTATTTTTGGATTGGTGGCTTAAATAGAAAATACTTTTAAAAGAAACATTGAAAGTCAGCTGCTGAATTAAAAACTCTTACATTTGATTTCTTACAGTAAATATAGTGTTATCATGTACATACACCAGTGAAATTTAAAAATGAAGAGAAAAAAGTATACTGAAAGGCTTCATTTTGGCATTGCTTTTTAAAGAATCAGACTCAAGAGGTTATTGCTAATAGAAAGAACTCAAAGGCTACAGATTAAGTTGGATTTTCACAAATGATACAGAACTGTAATTATCCTTCTCATACACCAACCCAATGTGGTTTTCATCAATGTAAGTAAGACATGAATATGCACTATCCTTCTCATAAATATTCATGAGATTTGGATATGTATTACCAGCGTCCAAGCTCCAATGAAGCGTGAGATTGACACGAGATTTAGAATTGAAAGCATTACTGAAAAACAGGATTTCATTGTCGTTGAAGTTCAAGACCGAGCCGCAAACATTAGGGTCGATCAACTCTTCTTTCATTCTCATAGTCGTCATGGGGAATGTCTTACCGCCGTCAAAGCTTAGAGCTTGGATGCGGCACTTGCAGTGGTAGCTGTGGGTGTTCCTTACGTTGGCTAGGATGGTTCCGTTCTTCAATTCCATGATCTGAGTAATCAAATAAATAACTAGAAAGGCCGTCAAAGGCGGCAGACCCACGCCTTAACCCAATAGGTTTTGTTTTGTTGCGATTATTTTTGTAAGCAGTAGCCATTCAAAGGGGATAACAAGAGGCACATCTCCCCCCCCCCCCCCCAATAAATTTTGCCATATCCAGGTCATAGCTTTGTGTGTCCCCACCCTTGAAAAAATTCTTCTGAAAAAGATATTTTATTATTGAAACATCCCTCCCCTAAAAGTAATTGATTAGACATGTCAGAGAGCGTGGCGTGGTGAGAAAAAAAATGTTAGCAATTTGTATTCAGTGTTCAGTCCAAGGCCGTACGCAGATTTTTTTTTCCTGGGGGGGGGGGGGGGCAAGATGATCGCTTTCAAAGGAACCCATAACTTGAAGTATATAAAACCCGATTAAAAAAAAGTATGATTTTGAAATTTCTGGGGGGGGGGTGCAGGGGGGGGGCCCCCCCCCCCCCCCCCCCTCCCCGCTGCGTACGGCCTTGGTTCAGTCACGTCAGTGTTAGTAAATGTATTCATGTTCTATCTTTACATTGCAATTCGGGTTGTTGTTTTTTTTTTTCATCGGGCTTGGATAAAATAAATATGACGACAAAAGAAGTTGGATCTCGACTTGAAAATGACGTGCATGCGAGGCACAGAGCTTACTCACTCAGTACTACAGTCAGCCGGCCCGGCCCAGGCACTTCGCGACAGTGCTGTGTATAGTACACTACAGCTAGCTACTCAGCCACTCACTCAGATCAACACACGCGAACACTCGCGAGTGCGATAGACTCACTCACGTCGAACAAACGCACCAGATTTTCACCGAAAACAATTAAAATCACGTACTACACGTCCACCAGGATAAAATAAATCACAAAAACTTCCACAACAAAGTGGAAAGAACCGGGGAAAGTAAACAGAAATGCACAGAAGATAAGAAATAGGAGAAATTAGACGTGCTAGGCTATACGTATACCGTATACCTAGCCGCTTTCGATTTCGCAACGAGAGTACAGTTCAAGCGCAAAAAATCCCTTGTTGCTGGGATACGTTGGCTTTGAATATTCATTGCAGGCTCGTGCGGATTTGAAGTGAAATAGCAAATAATGGGTCTAAAAGTCTTCTAAAATTCATAAACCTGAAATAGATTTTTGGTGAGACGAAGTAATGAGTGTTTTGATTGACCAAAATATTTCTGCATCGGCAGGCGAAGTTTGGGGTCATCAAACATTCTAGTTTCTATCCTGTCACTCTCTGAACTGAAGTTCCTATACTTTACTACAGGGTCAAAAGTTCAAGGTCACACAGAATTTGCAGGGGTCAACCAATCATCACCAAAATCTAATCGATTCTTTCCTGTCACTTTCTGAACATTCCCTGAAAATTTGGTGCAAATCCGTTCACCCGTTCTCTTGTTATCTTGTACACAAACAAACAAACAAACAAACAAAAAAAACAAAAAACAAACATACGGAGCCCTTTACATAACCCTGCCGATTTCATCGGCGTGTTCATCGGCGTGGGTAATAAAAATGAAATATATATCTTTAACTAGAAATGTGCATTGCTGGGGCCGCGCAATGCTAAATGTATCCCCCGGCACTGGCAGCAATTTGAAGGAGGGACAAAGACCCTCCCCCATCCCCTCCCTCAAACAAAAGGATGGTGTAGAAATTAGATGTGTAGGTTTCACTAAGACACATCTCCATACAAAATTTGAAAGAAATCCATCAAGAAATGTGGCCTGCAGAGTGCACTCACGCCATGCCCTGAAGTATGACCTTTGACCCTATAAAAGACGGAACACTGGTGGCAGCATCACCAAAAACTATAGGTTTTTAGATTACACCAAGAGACACCTTCATGCAAAATTTGAACGAAATCCGTCAAGAAATGCAGAAGTAAGAGTGCAAGAAATGGAAAAATGACCTTTGACCCTATAAAGGACGGAACAATGAGGGCAGCATCACCAAAAACTATAGGTTTTTAGATTACACCAAGAGACACCTTCATGCAAAATTTGAACAAAATCCGTCAAGAAATGCAGAAGTAAGAGTGCAAGAAATGGAAAAATGACCTTTGACCCTATAAAGGACGGAACAATGAGGGCAGCATCACCAAAAATTAAATATGTGTAGATTATACCAAGATACATCTCCATACAAAATTTGAATGAAATCCGTCAAGAAATGCAGAAGTAAGAGTGCACAAAAGGGACAAATGAGCTTTGACCCTATAAAGGACGGAACAATGAGGGCAGCATCACCAAACAGTAAAGATGTGTAGATTATACCAAGATACATCTCCATACAAAATTTGAAAGAAATCCATCAAGAAATGTGGCCTGCAGAGTGCACTCACGCCATGCCCTGAAGTATGACCTTTGACCCTATAAAAGACGGAACACTGGTGGCAGCATCACCAAAAACTATAGGTTTTTAGATTACACCAAGAGACACCTTCATGCAAAATTTGAACGAAATCCGTCAAGAAATGCAGAAGTAAGAGTGCAAGAAATGGAAAAATGACCTTTGACCCTATATAAAGGACGGAACAATGAGGGCAGCATCACCAAAAATTAAATATTTATACCAAGATACATCTCCATACAAAATTTGAATGAAATCCGTCGAGAAATGCAGAAGTAAGAGTGCAACAAATGGAAAAATGACCTTTGACCCTATAAAGGACGGAACAATGAGGGCAGCATCACCAAAAATTAAACATGTGTAGATTATACCAAGATACATCTCCATACAAAATTTGAACAAAATCCGTTGAGAAATGTGGCCTGCAGAGTGCACTCACGCCATGCCCTGAAGTATGACCTTTGACCCTATAAAAGACGGAACACTGGTGGCAGTATCACCAAACACTATAGGTTTTTAAATTACACCAAGAGACACCTTCATGCAAAATTTGAACGAAATCCGTTGAGAAATGTGACCGCCAGAGCGCACACAAGAGTACACACAAGACATCTATCAAAATATGACCTTTGACCCTATAAAAGACGGAACACTGGGGGCAGCATCACCAAAATCTATAGGGTTCCAGATTTTACCAAGAGACACCTTCATACAAAATTTGAACAAAATCCGTTGAGAAATGTGACCGCTAGAGCGCACACAAACTATCCCCAAAAATATGGCCTTTTACCCTATAAAAGACGGAACACTGGGGGCAGCATCACCAGAAATTATAGGGGTCCAGATTTTACCAAGATACACGTCCACAGGAAGTCTGAAAGAAATTCGTCGAGAAATGTGACCGCTAGAGCGCACACAAGAATGTGACGCGGCGGCGGCGGCGGCGGCGGCGGCGGCGGCGGCGGCGAAACGCTGCTGAATCCAAAGTATCCTCCGGCATACTGCCGGGGGATACAATAATAATAACCATTCTTATACAGCCCCTGTCCAGTTTAAAATTCTCAATGTAATCTACAGCGTATATTACCCAGATTAAATCTCAGCACCCAAACATGTTACAACGTTTAGGCATACATGTACCAGTTACATAACAGCGGGTCCGCTTGCTATTCATAAGGACCGATATTCATAGAAACCTCTATTCATTTAACACGTGAATAGCAGTCCTTACGAATAGCGAGGTAATTCGTCTATGGTTTACTCGCTATTTAGAAGGACCGCTATTCATTTAGTCACGCGTTATGGATAGTGGTCCTTATGAATAGCGAGGTTACCCCCCTAACAGCACCTGGCTAGGGAGTGGCCAATGTGGATTACGGTAATGTCTTGCCAAAGGATGTTAGTCCCAGGCAGGGATTCAAACCCTTTAATCTTTCGATTGAAAGTCCAGTGAATGAACCACTATACCACCTCAAAGACAGGTTCTACGACAATTTCCAGGAGGACAAATGCATTACAGTCAATATCCTAAAGGTAGTACTCTAACCAAACTCTTAACTTCAACCCTGGAGTCCTGGACCAAACACCTGACCTAACCCTAACCCCTTTATTTTGTCGAAATAAAGGCTAGGGCAAATGTCGCCAGAGGTTGGGTCAGCCAATAGAACTGGCCTTCATACAGATTGCCACTGAGAAAGACAGCTTAGGTAGCTAAGCAAAATGTGATGGCCTGCAATTGCGGGAAAGACGCATATACATGTAAGACAAAATTATTCAAACTCAAAATTTCATTCTATAGATGCAGAATCAAAATATTAGGATGTAGCATTACTATTTATCTCTAAATCTTTGTACACTTTTAAGCAAAAAAGTACAGTATCAAAAACTTTTATTCAGATATTTCTGATTCTAATTTTCGAAGCACAAGCAAAACTAGCAATTTTCTTCCTTGCGTCTTTCCCACGTCTTTATGTGCAATTGCATTTCGCTATAAAGCTTCTTTAACACTGATGCCACTGAAAGCTTTATACTAAAACAAATTAAAAGTTCTATGCATGTTAAGAAAATAATTAGGATATCAAATGCAAATTATTCTTTAAATACTCTGAATGATGATTTCTTGATTTCGTTGAAACTGATGTACATGAATTTTCATTGTATTGAAACAATAATTTTTTTTCCCTCTGGAAAAAAAAATTAAATGAAACAAAACAAAAACTCATTGAAGATACTGTATTCATTATAAGAATGCTAATTGTGAATAACTGACTTCTTCAAGGTGAACTAGCTACATGCAAGATGTGCAGATTGTCAGCCATCTGAATTTTCTGAGAAAAGTGTTTTACCTGTACTTCACCAGGTACAAAATCCCCTGTTTTCTTGGTCTGTTCATATGGAAGGCCAGTGAGGGCTGTATTTAGATACCAAGTTATACCACCATCTGCGGTTAAGACAAAAACAAAGGCATTTTAATATTATGTTCTTTCAAAGTGTCAAATTATACCTGTATGGGCTATATAGTAGAAGGACCTGTTAAGAATGCAGTCCACTGACAAAAGGTGAATTCATGGTGTAGAGGTGTACATGTACAAGCTTATCTGAAGATAAACTTGTACTCCACAATAGTTTTTAAGGGTGAATAGGCTTCAATAGCTTTTGTGTGTGTTAGCAGACTTTGATCCATTCTAGATCATACATGAGGAAAATAAATAATTATTTAAATTTCAATTTCAACTCTGAAACCTCAAAATTGTATAGTAAGAGTTGAAGAGTTCCTGAATCAGGTAATGTAGCAAATTTAAGAAAATTAGATCTTGCTTAGAAAAGAGCAATTTTGTTGTCTATTTTTGACTACTGCAACAACGTTTGACACAGTCCCATGTAGGCAAGGGCCTATGAGTGGGTGTAGAGTAATTACAATTTTCAATGGGAATGAACAGTTATAATTCATGAAAAATTAAAGTGATTCAACTTATTTTTCTTCCTTCTTAGTATTAAAGAATATTGAATAATTATAATAATCAAAATATCTCCATGAAAATCACACAAATCGATCAAATAAACTGCATGCTGCTTGACTTGAATTGGGAAGAAATCCATTAATCTCGAGACTGTCGAGTGTAATATCAAACTTACCGTCACTATGAAGGCATAACATTGATTGTTCCTCGACTACATTGGTGTGTCCACAAGTCACCAATCTGCCCTTATGTGGAGGGTACTTTTTCTGGATCCCATAACCTGGTCCTGGATCGAAATGTAGGTCCAGGAGCAGTGGGTTCTTCTCTGCTAGATTGACGGGATCGGACCAGGTATAACCAAAGTTAGAACTGCTCACCATGAAAACTCCAGTCGGTTTTTCTCCAGTGCCATTGCAAAGTGAATGCACGCAGAAAGTGTGAAGCAAAATTGTATTGTTTGTCACACTGTCAACCATCACTGTACCAAGATTAAGTCCATCGGGAACTTTGTAATCGTTGAGAATAAAGGCACTTGGTCCCCATGACAGGCCGCCGTTCGAAGAGCGGCGCATGGCAATAAACTTCGCGCCAGCATCGGCAGCGCTGTATTTTCGCGCTTCGCTGAACGCGAGTAGGTCACCATTTGGCACTTGTATTATTATGGGAATTCGATACGTTGAAACTTCCCCTTCTGCTGATGATTTCCAGATCAGTTCCTCTTCTAACACAAACGGATTTATGGAGTAGGTAGCTGAGAATAATACGCTAAAGCAAGTTAATACATGTAGCACATTTTGTGGAACTATCGGCTTTGCCATGATTTTCATCGGTGAATGGAATACAGCGTACTATCGGTACCCAATATGTGTATAGGCTTATGTTATAAGGAAGCGTTTACTGAGGGTGATCATGTGACAGAGAGGTAAACAAATGATGTAAAGGTCAGGTGCTCTTGATACAACCTAATCTCCACACGTAATCATTTCAACGTCCGTCGTTGTTGTTATTTGTTTTTATTGGGCAATTAGTCAACTCAAGACTGACTATTTTTGCCACAAATATTATTTAAAAATGCTAAAATTTCTAACAATTTCTTTTTCCTTGTATTTTTTCCAGCTATAATTATATATAACTCATTCCAAAAACATTAAAAATACAGGCGCCGCGGAACGTCTTGGAAAGTGCATGGAGGGGCTTAGGGGGGGGGGGGGCTGCGTGTATACCACATTTTTGCACTGCCATACGTTTGCACGTGTTTACTCCCCCCCCCCCCCCCCCCCCCCGGTTCCGCGGTCCCTGAAACATCCCGCCAAACGGACACTTGGGCACTCAGGCCAGTAGCCAGAGGGGGGTCGGAGGGGTCGGATGACCCCCCCCCCCCCTTCTTGGGCTGAGGTCCGCTTTTTCATGAAAAAAAAACACACATACACCTTTAATCTTTATTACCAGAATTACCCACACGCTGTCAGTTGTACAGCATCATCTGCAACTTCAAAAATGTGTGTTCAAAAGCATCAGTCACAACCCCTAAATTTCCCCTCGGGAGTCCTTAAATTGCAGCAGAAAGCATCTAGATTTTAAAATTTTCCGGAGTTAGCATGCCCCCGGACCCCCCACACGCTGTCAGTTGTACAGCATCATCTGCGACTTCAAAAATGTGTGTTCAAAATCATCATTCACAATCCCTAAATTTCTCTTCGGGAGTCATTAAAGGAGAATTAAGCCCTGATTACAAATTTACTTATATTGCAAGGTGTAATATATTCCTACTTATTGGCCTAAATCATTTTCTAATAAGATATCAGAAAAGGGTATAAATAAAGATATTCCAACACCCGGTATCGTCTCCTTCTCATTTACATGGGGGCTGCCATTTTCTTGCTGATTTGGAGTTGTACATGAACCATTGAGAAATGTTCCAGTCAGGAAGATATTTTGAATCCAAATCCTAAATTGATTTTCTTCATTACCTAAAATCCCATATGTGACGGAAAATATAAAGTGGGTGTTTACATGTATTATACAAATTAAGTCTTTATAATGATACTTTAAAATTGTCTGGTTTTGCTTAACAAAAATCTATTTTCTTGGGTTTGCCAAACAGAGCAGAACATAATATATGCAGCATGCATTCTGACTTTTCAAGTCCATTATCCGAAAGCAGGTGAATGCATAGTTTGCCGCTATAGATGCTCAGGGAAGAAGCATCCATACAATTTGAATTAATTTGCTCCGTCCCATACGTCCAGTATCGAGAAAATAGATTTCTATTAAGCGAATATCGATTTTCAACAGAAATATATAAGGAAATCTTCAGTTTAAAAATAAATTGACCTATCTATTCTATATTTTTAATCTCAAATGGGTTTTTAATTTTGAAAAGGGCAATTGAGCATTTGGATTAAGAAAATCTTCTTGTACACATAAACAAAATGGCAGCCCCCATGTGCTGCTAGCAGACGATACATATTGCTAGCAGATGGTAAATTTTGCTCAGAAAAAATTGGTTCGTATATCGATCTCGTATGTTTTGACGCGAAGCCATATAGTCTAACAAGTAGGAATAAATAACACCTTTGAACACTATAAGAAGCTTTTTACTTTTTCTATTATGTTATTGGTCAGTTTTCTAAGAACGTATATTCATCTATTTTCTTGCATGGGTTAGGCTATAGAAATTCACGACTGATATTTGTATATGTCTATAGACTGTATTTCATACTCTTCATCAAAAATGGGGTGATGATAAATTGATAATTAATCGAGTCATGCACGTATAGTTAGCGCATCCCCCTATCCTGAGATCTCCTTTTTCTAGGGAAACATGTTTATCAAGGGATGCACAAGATTTTGTCATCCGTGAACCACGTTTCCTGAACACATATAAGGAGATATAATCTATTTGAAGTTAAATACTTATTCAATTCATTGCCATGATTATGCATTCCCTGCGAGTTCCACTGTAAAATGGAAAGCGCGGTCATTAATGTTACTATTTTACTACACACCGCTAAAAAATTGTTGCGCCTCGAAGTTGTATAAGCCTTTCAGCTGCCGCTTTAACTAATGACATAATTTCAATTTTTGTCTTTCCATCTGTGAAAATAAGGATGATGTGTGAAATAAACTGTATTATTTGTTCATTACTCGCAGTCATAAAAACGTTTCCATTTGGTTTTAGTTATTCACTTTCTCTCTGTTTCCCTTTGCTCTCGATCTCGTGGGTATCCATGCTATGCGTACATGGGTAATACTAATTCAGTAGATGGGGTGTGTATTTCAGTAAATGGGGTAGATAGTGTGGGAGGGGTAGGTTTACCGTATAATGGTCTTTCTCCTAACTGAGCTTGAAGTTGAAGGAGCATGGAGGTTCAGAGCGTGTTAACCACTGGTTATTTTGATGTCCCAAACACATTTCTTAGAATTGTTTTGTTTTACTCTCTTTTACTTTAACTTCTTTTTTTTTTAATCTGTAACAACACTTCAAAATGAAGATATTAAAACTATACTGCTAATGTTCTCCAAATGTTATTAATGTGATCTGCTGCATATTTAAATCATGTTCTTCCCCCCCCCCCCCCAATTTTCATGTAGTTCTATATGAAAGTGTCACTTAAAAATTGAAAAAGACATCTGAAAATTAGTTGTTGGCAGAAACAGTTTATTTCAGGACTGCATAGAAACAGAATGTTTGTCATACTTAAAGATTATAATGCAACAAAAGATGTATGATAAAATAACTTTTCACTAAATACACTACATGTTGTACATGCAAATGCAAACTATTATATTCCATTGCACACAAACTCATAGACCCAACCATTCATAGTCCTGGATTAAAGATAAAGTTGATTTCTGGTCATGACATTGGATTGTGAAAGAAACTGTCACACACAAGCAATTGCGAAAGGTTGATTATGTACCAAAAAAGAATTGGTGTATGCTGCAAGGTTTGGGAATCACCAAAATGATAAGAAAGTGACTCAATCCATGTACACATTTCTGTGTGCAGTGCATGTGACTCTGAGCAGGATTTAATCAATTTCTGCTCATTTGATGATTCCAAAACATTACAGCATACACCAATTCAAATGTACTACAGGTACATAATCAACCTTTCCCAATTGCTTCCAGACAGTAATTCTAGACAAGTACTCAAACCTTATCTTTAAAATAGGTACACAACTCACCAATTCTTTAGTTTATATTCATAATACAAATTCTCAAATTTTGTCCAAGAATATGAGTTTTCACATAACTTGAACCAAGTTACATCTATAGTAATATGTTTTTGCGTGTATAAACCTTTACAAAATATTTCAAGAACTTCAAATTAAATATTATATTTCCATAATCACTCATTTTTTTATGTATATATTGTACAAAATATTTATATTTTCATGATTTTTACAGAAAATTATTTACTCTGTTAGTGTATACATCAGGCAAAAACATATTACTATTAATATAAGTTGGTTCAAGTCATGAGGAAATCATAAATCTTGGACAAAATTTTGAAATTTGTATTATGAATATTAACAAAATAGTTGGTGAGTTGTGTATCTATGACATCACAAACTCAAGACTTAGTTGCCAATTTGTCTAGTGATTTTCATTGTTTCCCCAGTTTTTCATACCACTAAAAAATTAATAACTTTCTTTTTTTTTATCTGTTAGTTTGATTTTTCTGCTTCTATCAAAACCAAGTGATTTTTGGACTGGACTTCCCCTTTACAAATCAGTTCAGTTCTGGTAATAAGATTGACTTATTAAAGAAAGAATCTGTCTCAAAGCAATTGGGAAAGGTTGATTATATAGCAAATAAGAATTGATGTATGTTGTAAGGTTTTGGAATCACCAAAATGATTAGAAATTGACTCAATCCTGCTGAGATTCACATGCACAGCACATAGAATCGTGTATGTATGGCACTACTGTTTCTTGTCATATTTTGAATGTGAGAGCATTTGAAGAGCAATCCTTTGAGAGGACATATATACTGTGATAACCTTCCAAATTAACAGACTAACATTAAAAGAATGAGAAAGCTCACAAATTATTTTTTACCATTCCCAGAAATCAAGCTTCCCTTTAAATCAGACTTAACTGAGTTGACTTTTAAGAAAACAGGTCATAGTACTGAATAAAATAATCTTGTACCTTAAGGCATGAAAGACCAAAGTAAATTGTTACTTAAAATGGTTTACAGAAAGTCCTGTGATATCAGTAATGTTTTGTTTTTAATAATTGGCAGTCTTCTAATTGATACCTCAAACATATAACAAATATCAAAGATCCACATTTTGTTGGTTGGTGTACTGCCGAGTTGTTTATACCCAGTTCATCATATTATTTTGAGGACAAGAGAAAAAAGCCACAGAAGTTAAGAGCAGTTACTTAAGAATTTGTTCCCACGAAGGTGCAACACCTCATCACAAATACCCTCAGTGCAAAAACAACTTTACTGGAATCGGTCGCAACTTTTAAAGAGGTAATATCTGGGAAGGGGGTTGTTTTTTGAAAAAAAAAAGACGCATGTATCTACTGTGTGTCTCATTTCATTGGGCCATTGGGAAATATCCGTAGTCCGTTAGACTGTACATATACATGTCATACACAAGTTTCATGAAATGTAAAATGTGGATAAGAATTCAAAGTACCGAAACCCAGACACCAAAATAAATACTCAGTAAATAAACAGTACTCAGTAAGCCTATACATTCGATTGAGATATAAAAGATAATGTACATGTATAAAGCTGTAAAAATTCTGCAAGAAGACTGGTAGACATGTTTGTTTTTACTTGTATGACCAATATTTGTTCTGAAAACAGCAGGAATATGACAGACATTCTACATTTCTTTTCAGTTGCACTGAGTACACAAAAAATGCAAAAATATTTCTTTTGTTATGAATATGATTATGAACTTAAATAGGAGGATAATATTCCATTCTGCAGTAAAAAAAAAAAGTAGGCCTGAAATGTTCATTGAGACATGAGATAACATGAAATTCTCTGTTTCTTATCAGCAACATCTTTACGGTTGTTATTAACAATGCATGTCCTAACATCCAATGACTGTATGCATACTTAACAGTAAGCCGTAACATTGCAAATATTTACCAAGTTTCTAATTTACAATTTTGCATATATTTGTATTGTTGCCTGCTTGCATATGTAGTTCAAAATTCCAAATCTATACAGGGCGTCGAGACAAAAATGCCATGAGATTTCGATTGATATTATCTTTGAAAGTACTCGATCATCATCAGGAAAATATTGCAGGTACATGTAAATATTGTGATAGCACCACCTAACTTTCATGTGAATTCTATCAGGATACACTGTATAAGCTAAAACAAGAAAGTTAGGATTGTTTTTGTAAAACGTACCATTTTCTAAAAGTTAACAAGACACATTGTGCAGCACCTGTAGCTTCTGCATTTCAAGACAAACCTGTCCAATAGACCGCTTCGGTAATGTATGCAAATTTTATGCATATTTTATGCATACCTTTCAAACAAAGGTTGTTCTCGACAACCTGAAAGCTTTCCGGAGGCTTGCCGGACATAGCAACAAATAATGTATGCAAACTGGATTCCAAGCATTGAGGCTCATTTATAAAAAGCAGGTTCATGGAATAGCTCGTCACTAGGTGCTCAAATAATATACTGTATGTGCATAAATTTGTATACATTACAGAAGCCGTCTATTGAGTCATTCTAACTCAAAATTTCTTGTTGAAATCACGTCTGACACATTTTAGAATGATATTTCATTTGTAAAATGTTATGAATATAATGCATTTAAAATGTCTTAAGCAAAAGAAACTTCCCCAGAAGTTTTTGGTGAAACTGGCTATTTTACTTCCTTCTTCAACTTCCATATTAAAATCATTGTGTCATGAGCAATGTACTGCAGGAAATGACAAATATAATACTCATTCAACTCTTCAAATATTTATTTCATTGATATATCCATAAACAATGCTTAACATGTCCTTATGTTTCTCCCAACATTTTCATTGTTTTGTATGACCAATATCTTGCTGTAAAAGAGATATTAAAACAAACAAAACACTGAATAACTTAATATTTATGTAAATTACACTGATCTTAATTCTTAAAACCCCTTTTGTAACAAGAATTGAAGTTAATTTGAGAGTTTGCCATAAAATGTTCATGCAACGGGTATACGCTTATTGTGCACTGATACTGTTCAAAGCCCTCTCCTTGTAACATATGAAAAATGCTACGTCTTTACAAAAACACTTATAACTCTCATTTTAGCTTAAATCCTTGTGAAATTCACATGAAAGTTAGTTGATGCTGTCCCAATATTACCTACGAAATTTTTACTAATGATGAATGAGTAATTTTTAGGATGTTTATCAATCAAGACCTTGTTGCATTTTTAGACACCCTGTATGCTGTTGGCAACACTTAAAATACACGGGACAAAGGGCAATTCACCTCTGATCTAATGAATTCACTACTAGAACTTTAGGCCTTTAACATAGCCTGATCTGCTATATAACATGTGAACCCTCTCATGAATTATCTAAGGGCTAAATTGATCACATTTTGTTCTTCAAATTGGCAACAATAATATTTTTCTTTTAATGCTACATGGTTCAAATAAAATGTAATATCTTTGAAATGGCAAAGATGGTTAGGAACTTTGGCGAATAGTTTAAAGCTTTTATTCTCCTTTTTCAAAATTCTTGCATCAAACATGATATGGTCATGCAACAAAAATGGACAGTGTGAGCAGAAATTTGTTTTTCTACTCATGCATTTGCTATATTTTTTAGGGCTCTGAATCAAGTTATTGAGCCAAACGCCAAATTGTGGTCAATTTTCTCGAAAGGGTTAATTAACATATAACAATAGTAATGAAAGTTACACATAGTGCAAAACTATTGACTTAAAGTATTGCAGGAATAGAGATTGCAACCCTCCACCAGAAAGAACTATGAAACCGGTTTAAATAAATGAGTTACACTTGTAATATAATTTAACATAAACATGAGTTGAATTCTACAACAAATAGAATAACAATTTTGATTCATGAGATGGAAAACCCATTTAATTATATGAAAGATTGTATTCCATTCAACTTGGCTTTACCTCCTTGAATAGAACAGTTGCATCTTTCACATCATGAAATGTTTTTACCATCTCAAACCTTTGAATATTGTCCATTATATACCGCATGTCTAGATTCTAGGCCTCTGATTGGTCAAATTTGCGGTCATGAAATTCACCACAAACTGCCTGGCGGTACCATGAAAAATATTGACCGGGCAGTTCTGCTCGCACGTACAATCTAATACAATACGCGTACAATGCAATGCAATGTGCGCTTAGCTATGGCAATTTAGATACGCGGGCACGCGGCCGGTACCATACATATACACCGAGCAAAATTTCGAAAGAACGATCGATGAGAATTAATTTACGGTACCGTATTTCATCTGTCTTTGAAATGAATTTCTGAGCTAAAGAATGATGCGGTATATAAAACAAATGTTGACTGCTTCTTGGCCCTCGGTGATCTTGCAACTGTGCTAAAGCAGTCAACATTTGTATACTATACTAGCCTCTCGATCCACATACATTTACACCGCTCTAAATTATGAATCATCTATATTGTTCTGGTACATCTGTCAATAATATTCAATGGAATTTAACATGTTTTTCCACGTTTCATCTGGAACTTGATTACAAAAATGGCTCGATTCCCACATGCATTGTTTGGCTTACTGTGCAGTTTCAATGTTGTTCTCTCATAGATCTTTCTCAGTCATCTGTTATTTCTGATATTTCTGCTTTTCTCCAAAGACACTATTTTAAACACTGTTCTTATTTTATTCATTTGTAACTAACAACAGATTATTCATATAATCAAGAATTCCTGAGAACTTTAAACTGGCACTGATACTATTCAATTTAGGTGTTATAAAGTTAATATGAACACTTCTCCGGGCAGTTATATCACTCAAGGATTCAACTGAATTTTCAAGAATGAAATGTATTTGACATCATTCTTTTCATACACCAAACCAATATGATTTTCATCAATCGTCGTCAGACATGAATAAGCACTTCCCGCTGGGTGAATGATTAGAAAATGAGGATATGTCGCTCCGTAGTCCGTACTCCAATGGAGTGTCAGGTTTATGCGGCTCTTCGGGTTGAAGGGGTTACTGAAGAAGATGGTGCCGTTGAAGTTGAGCAGAGAGCCACAGACCCGCGGGTCGATAAGTTCTTCTTTGAACGCGACATGAGGCAAGGGGAAGGTGTCTCCACCATCAAAGCTTAAAGCCTGCATACGACAGTTGCAGTGAAAGGATAGCTGGTTACGAGAGTTGATCAACAATGTACCATTCTTCAGTTCGATAACCTGTGAAGAACGTGAGAAAATATAATTGGGTATGATAGGTTCAGGATGGATTTATGTAAAATGGTTTGATACATCGTCACATTCTTTAATATTTGAACTTGAGCCTGATGGGTTAAGTGTAGGCATTTTGTCCATCCATGACATTGAATATTTTATGGAGAATAATTTTGTTGCGACCACGGCAACAAAATTTCATCAAATTTCAACTCCTTCAGCGATGCCCTTCGTCCGTGACTAACCGATCTGGTTCGACGCTCACATACAGTTTTTCACCTGTTTTCAACTACAATTACATTAGATGTATACATGTATTTTGGCTAAACTTCACATGTCCACAAATCAAGAAAACTCATGTGAGAAAAACAAATTATCCATGCAAAATATTGTATATTTTACAAACGTTTTGATTTATATGTATCAAATTGCAGATTTTTTTTTGTTTGCTTACCTGTACTTCTCCTGGTTCAAAGTCACCAGTCTTCATTTTGCCTGTTTGTGGCATGTTCAATATTCCTGAATTCATCCGCCAAGTCATTCCTTTATCTATAAATATAACAAACAATTGAAATATAGCAAAATATCTATGAGCTGGTAATAGATGTGCATTACCGAGTGACACAATTCAGATTTATTTATTTTAACCAAAAAAAAAATCACTTCTGGTATTGACATATCAGGTACAAAATATGCTAAGCCAAGAGTAAAGCACTTGATTAAAAACATACCATAAATTTGAAGAGAAACATTTAAGAAAAGCAGCATGCAAATATCTGATGCTGTGATTGTTCAAAAACAAAGTTTAACAAAGAAATATTTCTAAAAAGAGAAATAGCCATCCAGTATGGGGAATTCCTTAATGATAACGACAATATTTTTAGCGCTCCTAAATACTCATTATTATAATACATCTATACCTACTAGAAAAATGTAAATTCTATGAAAGAATTCCCAATACCAGATAGTTAATTCTGTCGAATAAAGTAGAATTAAGCAATCGTATGTTTACCCAGAGTAAATATCAGAAATTTATTTCCTGCATTTATTATGGAGCTGTCACACGCAATGGAAGTTCATAATCATTAAACCATAATAAAACCCATATCCAAGCATTTTCAAAATATATGTAGACTGACTTCACCTTTAAGTGTTAAGGGATGGATATTTTGACAGACAACATGATGCAAATTGATTTAGGGTACCTTACTTTTCAAGTATAGTACTACTATTAGTACAATCAATGAGCATTTTTTCAGGTTACTCCCTCAAAGTGAAATCCAAATGAATAAAACTTAACCTTAATATTGGCATTGCAATTACAGGGAGTATCAATGGGGTGGGTGTGGCACCTCTTATAAAAAAAATTACTGTGAACAAATTTGCAAATTGCAGGTAACACGTTTTTACACCACCTGCAAATTTCTTCGTAATGCGAAACAATCTTTTGTTTGCGAAGTTCAAAGGATTTTTCTTTTATTCCATATTTTAAGGTTGGAACATTTTCTGTGTGTGTGTATTAAATCCTTGTTCCCAATTTTTAAACCCAATGAGACACTTTAGTAACAAGTAACTGTTATTTGTCGGAAATGTTGCTTTTGTTACAGTAAATTTTGTTTGGCATCCATCCCTACCCATCTTCTTTCAAACTATTCCAGCAATTGCAAGGTTAAATTTTGCATGACTTAACATATTTGAATGAAGGTGAAAATGAGGACCAATCTTCAGAACTTTACCATCGCTAACTAGGCAGAAAAGGCCTGTACGTCCTTGCCCACATGTCACCAGTCTTCCTTTGTTTGGGGCATACATCTTTTGGATGCCGTATCCTGGTCCAGGATTGTAATGGATGTTTCTAAGAAGCGGATTCCTGTCGGCTAGATTCACAGGCTCGGACCAAGAATATCCCCAGTCAAAACTCGTCGCCATGTAAATTCCAGCCGGTTTTTCACCCGTCCCATTAACACAAACAGTGCTGGAATGAATGCAGAACGTGTGGATAAGAATCAGTTTATTCTCCTCGTGTTCAATCATGACTGTCCCAAGATTGGTTCCATCAGAGACCGTATAGTCATTGAGGATGAATGCACTGGGACCCCATGTGTCACCGCCATCACTTGAGCGGCGCATCGCGATAAACTTCGCCCCAGCGTCGCCTCCACTGTACTTGCGTGCTTCGCTGAAAGCCAGCAAATCTCCCGTGGGAACTTGGATGAGGAGTGGGATGCGGAACTCCGCGACTTCGCCTTGTCCATTCTTTTCCCACAGTATTCTCTCTTTTATGACGTGGGGTTTGAGTGAAGAAACCGAAAGGATACATGTTGATAACAAAATCAAGAGCACAAAGTATGACAAATCTGCCATTCTTAGTTTCTTACTCTCACTGCTTCCACTCCCGGCGCGGCACCTGTAAGCCTACTTGAAAATGATGTTATGCGTGACATATCGAGCGAGCTAGCGCGAGTGTAAATACAGCAACCTCATTTCCATGTACCGGTATATAATTTTTGTGACAAAAAATCGCTTAGGAGAATAATTATAATTTCATATTTCAAAATTTGTACATATATATTAAGGAACCGAACATGTGAAAACATATTTTATAATTCATCTTTCTTCTGCTTATATTTCAGGTGCTTTTTTTTGTTGTTACTTTCAATGGAATTCAAGTAAAAAATAATTGTTCACACCACTTTACGGGTCTCAATTCAAAGACTATTAAATGTATTACCTTTTCACTTCCGCATTGTGCACAAGATGAATTGCATGCAGCTAGCGCGCTAGGAGTGTACCATGCATAGGAGTGTACTACCTAGGCCATGGCTATGCGTGCAGTGTAGATTGTGTTGCTGCTATATATTATGCTGCGCTGCATGCTGTGTAGCTAGTATAGTAGTGCTGTATTGCATGCATGTTGATCTGAGTTCTGTGATAACTCCTTGATATGAGGGTCGGTATTGACCTGTAGTTCTCTACATCCTTCAGTTTTATAAGCTGCACATGCAATAGCCATAGGAAAGTGCAGCAGCCCAACTGAAGCTGATTATGGTCAGGAGATACAATTAATCATGACGATTTGAAATAGCATCTACTGACTGTCCAATGAGTACATTGTAAATGTAGACACTGTCACTAGACTGTCAAAGTGTCATGTTATTGATGGCAAACCTCAAAATCAAACGTCTTTTGTGAAGATCTGGCTTTATTTGCGTTTACCAATTAGGAATTCTTTGCAAGCTTTCCATGGACATTGTCAAGCTAGTACAGTAGACCTACTTGAATATTACCAGACTTCAAGACAGATCTATTAACATGGCACTGGCACCCAAGGTGATCATGACCTGGTTCTTCATGCTTCTGTTCCTCATTCTCTTGGCCCTGCGTCTGGACCAGAACACCACCTGGAACTGGTTCATCATCTTTCTCCCACTCTGGATCTTCGACTTCCTGGTCCTCTGCATTCAGCTCCTGCGGATCATCACGCATGTCAGGACCGGCCACGACCGCAATCTGGAAATGACCATGTCGACCAAGATATTTTTCGTCATAGGAATAGGCCTCAAGCTTCTGTTCCAGGTCCTGTTGTGTGTGCGGCTGGAGTACAAGCATGATCTGGCCCTGTTCTATGTCTTCATACCACTCTGGGTTATTCTATTATTCGGTGCTGTTCGGTTGACACCCTGGCTTGTGAAGCAAACATGATTGATATTGTATTTAAACTATAACTTAATCTTTGCTAATCACTTGACATTTTCAAATGCTTCATGATGTAGCTTCAAACTGAACTTAAATTTTAACTGAACTTTGTGGAATTACAGAGAACTATATTTTGTAAAATTTAGAAAGCTGAAATGTTCTGTCAATACTGGAAGACCTCATTGCTTTTAAAACAGATATTCCATGGGCATGTGATGTTGTGAAGTCCAGTGTCAAATTAAACAAGGATATTATGAACATCATCTGTATCATATGTACATGTACATGTACCTAAAAATGTAGTTATTATTATAATTTAGTTTATTTGCGTAATTAGAAGAAGTTAAAACAATGCATTCTGATAATTGCAGTTGTGCTTAATAGAAGTATATATAGCCTGAGGGTGTTAATTTATGAACATATGCTGCATGAGGGAAGATTCATTCTCATTTGAAAGATGATATCAACGCTGCTCTCAACATTTAGTTTTGCATTGGAAAGTGAATGACTACAACTCGATGCAACCATGGCAATTTAGCTAACTTATAATGTTGAATACTTGATGAAAATCATATGATGAAGCAAAGAAGCATTTGCAACATGGAGATGGTTAATGGATTCCTCCCATCAGCTTTAGTGTTCACTTCGACTAACAAAGAATTTGGTCTGCCATTGCAGCTCAGTGATGGATGCACATGTGTCTTGTAACGCAAGATGAAATTTAAGAGTTGCAACTGTTCATTCCCCTAATCAAACGGTAATTCTGAGTTTCTGACTGTTCAAGGGAATTATTAATGCCCCCATCTCACGAGAAAGGCGATCATGGCGACCATGGCGCTCTGTGAAAATTTTGCAAAGCGTGGCAGAATCGCCGTCCAACTCCATTTTTGACGTGCGCAGTGATTGTCTTGCTGTTGTGATGACGAAACAATACCAGCCAGGATGCGCAGATGACATGCACAGAAACATAACTGAGGAAAAATTGTCTTGGGAACTGGCCTGAAAGCATGGGCGATAGGATCCGCTTCCAATGCGCTTGAAGTACGCTTAAGGCGATGCTGATACGTTAGAGCCACGGACATGTCGCTTTTAATACGCTCTTGAGACGATTGTGGCGTGCTTTGCGACCTCGGCGCTCTCGCTACGGAAGTTTTGAACATGTTCAAAATTTGTGGCGACAAGGAAGATGGTGGCGATCATTGACGCTTCAGCAAGGCTCAAGATACGACGGAGAAGATTGAAGAAGCTCAAGCCACGATCTACCGCGCTTTGTCGATTTTTGATGATCGCAGCGGAATCGCCTTCTCGTGAGATGGGGGTATAAGAGTTTCGGGGTGTTGCTTTACTTCTGAATTTTAGTTAGGTCATAAACATCTCTATGTGATGCTTGCATTAATTTTGCCATATGTGCAGTTTACAGATGTTAATTATGACTGCCAAGCTGTGTTCATAATGCCATTTCAGCAAGTTTGAATGGCCTGATTCAGATGGCGATACAATGACTGGAATATGTTCAGTTCACGTGTTACATAGAATCAAAAGAAATCTAATTCACCTCCTCCCTGCTGAAGGTTGTAAAATGTATGTGCAAGAATTCGCATGTACTTGCCTGCAGTACCAGCAAAATTAAATGATTGATCCAATTACATGTATTTCTGTAATAATAGACCTACATGTAGTATACAGTATGTGCGTAGAGGAGAAGTCTGCTCTCGCATCAAGTTGGTTAAAATGAGAGAAACAAGCCTTTCTTTAGCACAGTGGAGCCTCGTTATAAATAACTCCATGAGACCAAGCAAATTACCTCTTTGTATTGAAACCTCCTCCTTATATCAGGGCTGAAAAACAATAAAATACAAAGAAGTGGGACCATGAAAATTACCTTGTTATAATGAAAATTTGTTATATCAGTGTTCTTTATAATGAGGTTCCACTATATCTCAATGACTGTGATCACAAACTCTTAATATAAATCTTTCAATTAAATTTGGGCAAGTACTCATAAATGATCATCTCCATTTTATTCCTTTCTCTACCTCTCTTTCTCTCTTTCTCTAGTATCTAAAAGACTGCGATCACATACTCCTAATGAAAGATGGCAAGATCAGTGAGACGGGCACCCATGATGAATTACTGGGTCTGAACGGGGAGTATGCCAGACTAATCCAGACATACCATCCAGAGGAAGAGGAGAAAATGGAGGGAGAAGAGAGAGAAGGAAGGAAAGATAAGTCAAACCTTATCCATCCATCTGAGGAGAAGGACGAGAAGAGGGACGGCACACCCATAAAAGACAGGAAGGACAATTCTGGTAAGCTTTTAATTTAAAGATAAAGTTGAGTTCTGGTCATGCAATTACATTGTCAAAAAAAAACTGTCTAAAAAAGCAATTGGGAAAGGTTGATCATGTCTACATAAGAATTGGTATATACTATGAGGTTTTGTGGTCATCAAAATGATGGAAAACTGACCCAATCTCGCTGAAAAGCATGTGCACTCACACGGAAGTGGGTATAAGGGACTCTACACCAATGTGGCATAAGTGTTTGACCCAAAAACTTCAGCTATTTTTCGTCATTCGATTCCAGTAGGCATTGGGTTACCGTAAACCTCTGTTTTTTAAAACAGACCCATCATTTTTTCTTAAAACAAAACCATGTCATTAATTCGAACTTCAAAGATTATTTTTCAATGGAGATTGTGTTAAGTTGATACCCTTAATAAAGCTTCGACATGCTCAGTATAAAGTACTTGTAAAAAAAAAAAACTTTTGTGCTATTATGCGATGATACTGTTAGATATGTTATAGAGGACATAGTTTAAAGTTAAAAGAATTGATTTATTTTGCCACTTGAAGTTGATTCTACATTGAACTGATATCAAGATTGTTGTCAAAGTGAAGTGTAGGATTTATACATATAAGTTGGAGTGATGATAACAACTATTTCTTCTTTTATCTACCCAGGTAAGCTGATAGAAGAAGAGGGCATGGAATCTGGGATGGTTTCCATGGCAACCTACCGATCCTACATCCACTATGCTGGCGGCTGGTGCAGCATCATTGCAGCAGCTCTCATCATCGTTCTGGCCAATACCTTCCTTGTGGCTACCAACGCATGGCTAGCTGTCTGGTTGAGGGCAGCAAACATGCAAGATGTGGTAAGTGTTGAGTTTAAATGGACGAAATTTGCTAGGGACACTTTTGCTACAGGTTTGATTTTTTTTCTCAAGATATAAGTGTACTATTTGGGTTGCGATTAAGGTTTCAGTTATAAACCTAATGCTTTCTATTATAACTTCAACCTTAAGGTTTAAGTTTATAGAAATCATTTTCTCATTTTCTTTTTCGATTATGATATGTTATCTATTATACAGTTCACTGTCATCAAATGAATTAGTGTATTCCGTGAGTTATTTTTTCTTGATACACCCCATTCAGTATAGTTATAACATTATCAATGCATGTATTTATTTTTATGTTTACGTTTATGGAGGCATAGATGTATTTATGTATTTATGTTTATGTTTGTAACCTTTACCATGTAAATAGAAGTAATTTCCATACATGAATAGACAATAAATGAACCTGTACCTATACCTATATACCTGTACCTAAATATTCCTCTTGTTTTCTGATTAATCATTTAGGAATATCAAGCATTGATAAATGTGAGTGACAGCTATGCAGACTACTACACGGCACCTCCGTATGAAGAAACAGACCAAAGTCTCAACCTCCAAGACAGGATCTACTTCTATGTGGGTGTCTACGTTGGACTACTCCTCACCGTCCTGGTCATGTTCTTGCTATCGTCAAAAGTCTATGTCATCGTAAGTCATTGAGATACGCAGTCATTTAATTAAAGTGTACCAGTCACCTGAAGAAAAATTTGTGTACAGCTAGAACGTATGAAGTTAACCTCAATAAACTTTACCTGACCTCTTATGGGTTATGGGAGTATGAAGAAAATAAAGGGAAACGTAAAACCCCCTTGCGCGTGACCAAACTCCAAGTTCGTTTCCACGCCAGCCCTATTTTGTGACAGCGGGTCCGTCGATTAGTCTACTGGCAAGTCGCTGTGATGTTTATTTTGGGAGTAATTAAAGTTGCAATATCTCGTTATAGAATCAATATTTGAAGCTCATACTTTGAATATCGTATGGCAACATGGAACCCCTAACAGAGCAAAACAAAATATTTTTTGGTGATTGGTACCCTTTAGTCACTAAACTGCCTTTCATGTTACTCGGTGAACCATCGTAGACCGCCTGTGAACTTTGACCTGTGTAACGGCAAATGTAGGGGATCTTTGGTGATGAAATTTTGTGTGTGCCATCTTTAGACATATAAGCCATTTAGAATTTGCTTTGAAAACGATGCGTTACTGTGGAAAGATTCTGCGAGAGCATGGTTTACTGAGCAGTGAATTCATAGAGTAAATTACCACAGTGAACGTAATCCATAGGTGCTAAAGGGTTCATTCAGTATTCGTTTAGTTCATGGTTTTGATGATTTGACTTGGTGTTTATAATGTGAGCTTTTGGAATCATCAAATTGATAAGATATGGAGCCGGTCTCGCTGAAAAGCACATGCACTGCACACAGAAAATGGATATATTGGACTGCACGCACATGTGGCATGAACCTATACCTCATCATATTTCTAATACATGCATGAAGGCATTTGAAGAGCATTCATTTTCAAAGTATGATGTTCTTCCAAACTGACATAAAAGGAATGAGAAAGCTCACATATTATTTTTCACCTTTCCCGGTACTCTACTTTGTCTTTAATAGTTCCTGTAACTAATACTCTAATTACAATACTGTCTCCTACCGACAGGTCGTGTTACGTGCAGCCAGCAACCTCCACAACGCCTTGTTTACGCGAGTGATAGAGAGTTCCATGTCATTCTTTGACACCACTCCGCTAGGCAGGATCCTCAACAGATTCTCAAAAGATATGGATGAAGGTATGGCTTGGTCTCTGTAAAAGCATGGCAATTTTTTTGTGACAATTGAAAGCAAAAGTGAACCCTTCATCAATTATTGAACATGTGGATTAGGGATGAGGCTGCTAATATAGGGTGGTATCCACAAGGTTCCGATGGTTCTCTACATTTTGCATATCTTCATTCCCACCAAAATGCATTTATACACTTAAATAATCAAAATTTGTATACTGAAATAAAATGTTAGATATGCGATCAATAACATAAAACTATTTAAAATGCATCATATGACAGTACGAAAGGCCCCTGCCTTTTTGGAAGGCAAATGAACTCTTGCGAAAGAATATTTTTAGGTGCTTCCTCGTCCTCCATTGTAGATGTAATGAGTGCAACATTAACAAATGGCATATTATCGGCATGAATCATATATATCAAACAGTGTATTTATCACCCACGAAATGCATATTGATGTCGTATTTTCCTTCTCCTTCCAGTTGATCTGGACCTTCCAAGCTACATGCTGCGTATGATCTACTGTCTGTGTTTTGTTGTGATATGTGAAATCGGTGCATGTGTGTTCCTTCCCTGGAACATCTTCCCATTCATGCTTCTCCTTCCTATCTGCCTCTTCATCCTGCGCTTTTTCCGCTGCGGGTTCTGTGACATCAAGCGCCTGAACAATATCTGCCGGTCTCGTCTGGTCTCGCACCTCTCAGCATCTATACAGGGACACGCCACCATCAGAGCTTTCTGCAAGTCGTCTTACTTTATTAGAAGGTTTGGAGATACTCTCTCTCTCTTTAGTCTGTACTGTTAATGTGCTCCAAAGTGCAGGAGGATCTAAGTCTATTATTGTTTAAGTCTAATCTTTTACTGAAGGAAAATTGTTTTGGATTTCTTAAATTTCTTCTTCTTAGAACCAAAATGCTCTTCAGTCTATGTAAAATGATATTAGTTATGATTCATGGCCTCGAAAATCAAACGTAAATGTCAAATTCTTAAAGCAGAAGCAGAATTACGCACTTAACAAATAAAAAAAATCTTTATGGATTCAGACCCCCTGCTTCGAACTTGCAATTCGTTTTGTTCTTTCAGTTTTATGCTGAAAAGTGCAACATTTTAGGTTGCATGAGGGATAGAAATAATGTCTCATTTGTCTTGCGTGCCTCCATACAGGTATGAAGCATTGTTGGATAGTGACACGCAGCTGATTGAGACTGTACAGATGGCAATACGCTGGGCTGCAGTCAGGCTCGACTCGATTGCTGCCCTCAATGCTGGCGTGGTAGCCATCATCATTATCCTTTGGAGGGATCACATGACCAACCCTGTGATTGGCTTCGTTCTCTACATTGTCTCCGGCGTAAGTTTGTAATTCCTGGGGAGCGTTTCATCAAGCGTTTGTCAGTGATTTTGACTGACGAATTTGCTCTCAGCCAATCAGATGCAAGGATTTCAGTAGCTTATAACAGTTGTCGGTAAAAATCACTGACAAAACGCTTGATGAAACGCTCCCCTGTTCATAGAGGGCAGCTGTAATGGTTTACCCCTCTGTGCCATTCGCGGTAAATCTTGGCTTAGAAATTTGAGTGCTAATAGTGTTTGTGCTGATTTATGTTGGGGAGATCTGGACCCTGTCTTATAAATAGTTGCCATTGATTTAAATTGATTGCAACGTAACCTGTACTATACAAGGCTATTTCAAGCTCCTTTCTGACATGACCGATCACGTTAAAGGTCGGTCCCAGACGTAAATAATCATATCTGATTGATACACGTCTGTAAAAACCCAATTACACACACACACACACTGCGAGATTTTTACACAGACTTTGAGAACTGTGTAAAGAACACAAATCCATTGTTATTTTGATGTAAATCTGTATTTTTATGCCTCCGCCCACCGAAGGTGGGTGCCAGAGGCATTATGTTTTCGGGTTGTCCGTCCGTCCCACTTCTCGTTACCGCGATATCTGAAGAATGATTTGAGGTAGGAACCTCAAACTTGGTACTAGTATGTATCCCCATACGAAGATGAACTGATTAGATTTTGGGGTAAGTAGGTGAAAGGTCAGAGGTCACAGAGGTCAATTTACATGAAATTACATGGAATTACTGGTTTTTAGCACCGTTACCGCGATATCTCAAGAACTATCTGAGGTAAGAACTTCAAACTTGGTACTAGTATGTATCCCCATACGAAGATGAACTGATTAGATTTTGGGATAAGGAGGTCACAGAGGTCAATTTACATGAAATTACATGGAATTACTGGTTTTTAGCACCGTTATTGCGATATCTCAAGAACTATCTGAGGTGAGAACTTCCTGAGGTGAGAACTTCAAACTTGGTACCAGTATGTATCCCCATATAAAGAGGAATTGATTAGATTTTGGGGTAAGTAGGTCAAAGGTCAGCGGTCACAGAGGTTAATTTACATGAAATTACGTGAAATTACTGGTTTTTAGCCTCGTTACTGCGATATCTCAAGAACTGTTTGAGGTAAGAACTTCAAACTTGGTACTAGTATGTATCCCCATACGAAGATGAACTGATTAGATTTTGGGATAAGGAGGTCACAGAGGTCAAAGAAATACATAAGGAATTAATGATCAAAGAGAAATAGAAAAAAGAATGACAAAGGTATAAACAAAGAAATATATAAGGAAATGATCAAACAAGATAAACAGAAGAATACAGAAGGGAGAAAGCAAAGATACATACGGAAAAAGAGAACGAAAAGTAAAGAAATACAAAAGGAAAATATGAAGACAACAGGATATAGAGAAAAACAAATACATAAAAATATAAAAAGAATAAACAATAGGTGAAAACAAAGAATTATGAATGGAAAAGATAGAAAGAGCGAATAAAAACAAAAAATGCATTAGGGAAATATAGTCCCATGAATAAATTAACCGGAGTCAAAACCAGAGAAAGCCTCCACCACCTGCGAATTAATGGGTTATTTCACAAAATAATCCGAGTTGACTTTGGATTTGTAAGCTTAAGCTGAAACCCACAAAATTGCCAGCAAATTGCATCTTCATTACAAACTTGCTTGAGCTAGTTCTGATCGGGTTAGTTTTCCAGACCAAAATTAGCAGGCTATTTGCGAAACTGGAATGATGTGAACGGGCCTTATAATATCTCAAGAAATAGAGCTCGGAACATCAAACTTCGTACCAGCATGTACTGCCATAGGAAAATGAACTGATTAGAATTTGGGGGTAAGTCGGTCAAAGGTCACAGGTTGCCGGTCTCAGCGGCCAATTTACATGATATTAATACAGTTTTTGGCAACATTTGGACGATATCTCAAGAACAACTGATTATATTGCTTTATAGTCAGAGGTCAATTAGTAATATAGGATTTTAGTGTTTTAAATCACAATTTCGCAATAACCATTTGATGAATGCGCATCAACTATATTATACTTGTAGGTGATCAGGAATTATCTGAATACAAGCGGAGGCATATTGAAGACGCAGTCGTATCTTTTGCTTGTTTTCATTTAATATTATGATTTGTGCAAATTATATGCATGAACATGCAGTTCAAATGGTAATCAAGTAATGAAAGGCCTTGGAGTTAAAATTATAATGCAAGTAGTTCTGTGTTCAGAAGTTGAGAGTGTTATATGAAGCAATATTCAGTTAGAATAGATGATAATTACAGCTTAAAGTAGAAATTATAGGTGATAAAGGAGGAACACGAGGAAATGTAGTTTCCCATTCATTTTCTAGCAACAAAAACCCCTCCGTTTTTGGGCCGACATGAGGTCATAAAAGGTCACGTGACTCTTTGCGTCAAAAGATGTGCAAGACTTGAAAGAAAAAAGTCTGAAATGCAGCAGTTCTAAATGTGTGGCAAAGTTTTCATGTTTCCATACGTTTCCAAGATTGTGGGAATCTATTCCCTCGGAAGACAGAGATTTATGTTTGGACACATCAGTAAAGCCAATCCTCAATGCTCTAAGGAACCATTTATTCAGTCTTCCTCCTATTGATAATGCAATATAATCTATACATCTATAACGTGTAACAAAATGTTACTTGTCTTCCATTCTTCTCGTCTCACTCCTCTAAACTGTTCAATGACTTATTCCTCTTCTCTCTATTTTCTTCCTTCACTCTACACTTCATTCTATCACTCTCACACGCTCTCTTTCTCTTTCTCTCTCTCTCTCTCTCTCTCTCTCTCTCTCTCTCTTCATCCCTCTTTTACTTGCTCTCGCTCTCTCTCTCCACTTGTCTTTCCAACAAGTAACTTTTATCACTTTACATGCTCTTCTCACAATGTCTTAATCTGATTAAATTAATTTGATATATCATAGATCTATAAGAAGATTCTGTGTCTTTATGTACGTGTTTCTATGTTTGTAAACTACCGACTAGTGTGGGAGAACCTTTCAACAGGAACTAGTTTCCTTTTGGCTATCCCTGGCCACTAGTCGATGGTATTTTCAATTTTCTTTGTATTTTGTATATTTGTTTCTTTTGCCTGAAATCAGATAAATAAATAAATAAAAAATAAAATAAAATATGTCTAGTACATTGAGGGTTAAAATTAATTGCATCTCCTATCTCTTAAGTACGCAGTTGTGATTGATTGAAATCAATCGCACTCTTTATAAGATGGAGACCAGGCTGACAGTGCCATGAGTAGCTACTCCGTTTATAATTGTTACGATTATAATAATCGTTTGATTATTATCTGGGCCCCGTTTCATAAAACTTGTCATCAATGACAAGTTGCAATAACTGTTACAAGCTACTGAAATGCTTGCATCTGATTGGCTGAGAGCAAATTTGTCTGTAAAAATCACAGACAAGACACTTGATGAAATGCCCCCCTGTTCTCTTTGCAGCTGTGTATTGGGACTATCCAATCCATGTTCATTGCCATGACAGAGACAGAGAGTAGTTTTATTGCTGTGGAGAGGATGCTAGAGTATATTCAGGTATGTCTCATGTCTTTATTAATTTCACTTCAGTTTATTTATTTAATAGGGGTACATACTGCTAAGGCATTCAAAAACTTTAAAGATGAAATTCCAGCAGTCCCTTTTGAGCCGTCCCGTTCAGGTGAATTAACAAAGATATGGTCTGGTTCTGGTCATGAGATTGAATCGTGAAAGAAACTTTCTGAAATCATTTGGGAAAGGTTGAGCATGTCTACATAATAATTGGTGTATATATAATAATAATACATAACATTTACATTGCGCTTAATACAATGTTTCTAAGTATTACCCTGGCTTTAACCCAGCTGCCCTGTAAGGTGCTGAAAGCATTCAAGGAATAAATTCCTACCAGGTAGCCATTTACTACACCTGGGTGGAGAGTCACCAAAATGATAAGAAATTGACTCAATCCTGCTGAGAGTCACTTGCACTGCACACAGAAATGTGTATATGGGACTACATGCAAATGTTTGGCCCAAACATTTCAGCCGTTTCTTGTCATATTTTGAATGTGAGGGCATTTGCAGAGAAATTCTTTTCAGAGGACATTTCTACTATGATAATCTTCCAAACTAACAACAGACTGAGAGTAATGTTATTCAGTGAGCATGCATCATTTTCTTCAGAGGTCCAAATTTGTAGCATTGTAGTCAAATCCAAAGACATATGTGACCCGGCACCACAAAACCACCAAAATTCGCAACACGTGATTTTGTGTAAACAGCTGAAATGGAAATTTGGGTAGGACAATTTTATTTTCGGACTTTTGGTTTTTCGGATAGATCGTTCTTTTCTGTACCTTATATCAAATTCTGGAAGCTTAAAACACAGTAAAAGATGAGTTTTTAACAGTTTTTTGCACACAGCTTCGGTTTCTTCCTAATTCTTCGCCTTCCCGTGTGATTTTTTTTTAAATCGGTACCGCTCACCCTCGTAAAAATCACTGCAATCTCACAGGACTTGAATTACCTTTTCCCTAATTATTTTTCATATTGATAGAAAGAATAAATTCTCAGCAATCTCATTATACTGATATTACAGTTCATCAATAGCCGCGAAACAAATTACAGAGCAGTTTTAAGTTCCATTTCGATGACGAAACAGAGTCTGAAAAAGGATTTCGTTGCTAACGAACGATCAAGTTTATTCATGTGAGCAAGGAAAGAGTATCTAAATTCTATGTAAAACAAATTGCGTATAGGTTAATCAGTGTGAACAAGAAAAAGAGTAGGTTCTATTTAAGTAAATTATAGGCTAAATTACAAGTTCAGTGTATGATAACAGAAGGACTACACAGGTAACAACCAGTATTATGTGTCAGGGAACAAAGAAAGACACCCCAATGGAGTGAATAGGCATTGTCTTGTGCACATGTCAGGCCACAGAGGTGCGCTTAATCTCCCATTAGAACACTCTCATTTGCATCATAATAACTTTCAAATGACTCAAGTTCACAATTTGAAGTCTTTGCAATGAAATGAATAAACTATGTTAAACACTCCTACCAAATATCAACCTAATCCGACAATTCATTCATAGTGGGTGCTATGGCCTTTTGATTCACTGTATCGACTTTCTCTCTCGTTTTCTTACTCCGCACACTTGAATAGGCCCCAACTTTAGAGCTCATTTCCTCCCTATTTAATAACTGCAAACATCTCTTACAAGCTCCTTTCATTCGCTGAATTAAAAGGGTTGGAAAGTTTCAATTATAATAGAGTCGTATATCATTTTAAAGCTGAATATGATAAAATCAGAAAAATTATTTTTTGCGACTTTTTGGTGGTTTTGTGGTACCGGGTCACAAATTACATCAATGTTTGATATGATATTATTTTGTCACAACACATGTTTTCCATGGTGCTCCAACTTCTGCTCAATCTGTGTTGCTCCAGGCTTTATTTAGGGTTAGGGTTGCAGTAGGGTTTTAGGTTAGCGTTTGGGTTAGGATTAGGATAAGGTATGGTGTTTGGTCCAGGATATTGAAGTCTAGGATTTGGTTAATGTACGAAATTGACCACAGAGCAGTTGTCACTGGAGCATGTGTCCTACAAGTTCTAAGTTCTCTCAGGCGTATTATATAACGGGTTTAACCAATCATTCTTGATCCTGACATAGACTCTAAAACCAGAGGGGGCCAAGACACGGAAGGAATCGCGGGACGTTACCGACTGGCCATCGGAGGGGGGTGTCCAGTTTGAGGGGGTCAGCATGCGCTACCAGCCCCATCTCCCGTTGGTCTTGAAGGACATCAGTCTTGTCGTCGAGCCCAGAGAGAAAGTAGGCATTGTGGGAAGGACCGGATCAGGTAAGGTCACCAAAAGACTTTCACTTCTCATTGTTATGCCACCCCCAGTGGTGGCTTGAGGTGTTATATTTTCTGGCTATGTGTCTTTTTCCTCTAAAGATAATTTCAGGGCTGTTTCATAATACAAGTTCCTTTGGATATCTTACTCGTAAAAGGGTTGGAGGCTGAATTCCCCCTCCCTCTCCCGTACATATGTGGAAGTTTGTTTGAGGAGAATTGTTTTTGCACCACAAGTTTTCATGACTTAATAGCGTAGAGTCTTAAGCATATTTTGCCATTATATACCTGTTTGGAGAGTTCACCTCATTCCCAAATTCTACCTTCTTCTTCTGTCATCTTAGGTAAATCATCTCTGGGAGTAGCCCTCTTCAGACTAACAGAGACTTGTGGAGGGTCTGTTCTCATTGACGGGGTGGACATCAGTAAGCTTGGCCTGCGGGATCTCCGGAGTAGACTCTCCATCATTCCTCAGGATCCGGTCCTTTTCATTGGTACCATCAGGTTAGTTTCAATAAGTTTTGTAATTTGACCTTAGCCATGCCATTGCATTGTGAAAGAAACTGTCTTGGAGTTATTACTTGATCACGTATTACCTAAGAATAATTGCTTATTGTGAGGTTTTAGACTGATCAGAATCTTCATGGAAAATTGTGACATGAGAAAGCACCCCTCAAAATATATTAATATGTGACTACACATCCCTGTGGCCTCAACATTTGATCAAAATTTGTAGAGTCTTATTAGACATATTTTGATTATGAGAGCATTTCAGGAGTACACTTTTAATGTCGTATTGCTAAATTTGTGATATTCTTCAACATGAGAACATTTTTATGCCTCCGCCCACCAAAGGTGGGTGCCGGAGGCATTATGTTTTCGGGTTGTCCGTCCGTCCGTCCGTCCGTCCCACTTCTCGTTACCGCGATATCTGAAGAATCATTTGAGGTAGGAACCTCAAACTTGGTACTAGTATGTATCCCCATACGAAGATGAACTGATTAGATTTTGGGGTAAGTAGGTCAAAGGTCAGAGGTCACAGAGGTCAATTTACATGAAATTACATGGAATTACTGGTTTTTAGCACCGTTACCGCGATATCTCAAGAACTATTTGAGGTAAGAACTTCAAACTTGGTACCAGTATGTATCCCCATAGAAAGAGGAACTGATTAGAATTTGGGGGTAAGTAGGTCAAAGATCACAGTTTGCAGGTCTCAGCGGCCAATTTACATGATATTAATACAGTTTTTGGCTACATTTCCACGATATCTCAAGAACTATTTGAGGTAAGAACTTCAAACTTGGTACCAGTATGTATCCCCATAGAAAGAGGAACTGATTAGAATTTGGGGGTAAGTAGGTCAAAGATCACAGTTTGCAGGTCTCAGCGGCCAATTTACATGATATTAATACAGTTTTTGGCTACATTTCCACGATATCTCAAGAACAACTGATTATATTGCTTTATAGTCAGAGGTCAATTAGTAATATACATGTAGGATTTTAGTGTTTTAAATCACAATTTCGCAATAACCATTTGATGAATGCGCTTCAACTATATTATACTTAGTAAACGAAGAAGCTTGACTGGGGAGGAATTTTTAATTTGTAAACAAATCTTTCGGCATATTACTCCCAGTGTTAAAGATCGTATGCTCGATCTGTAATGAAAAACACAAGTCAGAAAAAATTGGAACCACTGGTTCCAATTTTTTCTGACTGTACTGGTTCCAATTTTTTCTGACTTGTGTTTTTCATTACAGATCGAGCATACGATCTTTAACACTGGGAGTAATATGCCGAAAGATATATTATACTTGTAGGTGATCAGGAATTATCTGAATACAAGCGGAGGCATATTGAAGACGCAGTCGTATCTTTTGCTTGTTTTACTTTTAGTACTTATATTAGCATGGTCATCAATATCATTTCATTATATTTTAAAGAGTTTTTAAAGGTTATGATCATAAATTGAATGTATACAAGCAAATTTGTACCGATTTTTTTTTAATTTTTTTTTCATGGTAAATAACACACTTTTAAGAGGATTATGTGAGGTTAACAGGTTCTTGAAATAACAAATAATACTGCACTATCTTGCATGCAAGGCTTGATGCTAGCAGGGGTCCTTACACATAGGCCCCCTGAATGAAACTCTGGACCTTCAATTTAGTAAATTAGTACTGACCTCTGTGATATATTTGCCTTAATTATGATTAAATATAGATCCTTTCATTTTCTTAAGAATGTCCCTGAAATAGTCTTTATTTTGAGATAAGAAATTTACCCTAATTTTGATGCATGTTTGCTTCAATCCAGATACAACATAGATCCCTTCAATGAACACCCTGATCATGAGCTGTGGGAAGCACTGGAGAAAACTCATATAAAACAGACGGTAGGCAAGCTCGCAATAAATTACTTACGTCATAATGGAGTTGATGAAAAGTTGTATAACATTACGATATCTTCAACCAATTACACGCTACTGTATAGTATTGGAAAGACCATCAAGAATTTTGTCAGATTTCTGTGATTTAGATACTATCAACTCTAAGCTGTTGTGAATATTATTTTTGTCATGTAATGGAATAGAATGTAATGGGAGGTGAATAATTATTTAGATCCTGGCCAGGAACTTAGTGCACGTATGCAGTTAACAGCTAAAGACTCTTGCATGTGCGTAAATTTTGCTCCCAAAACTGAAGAATTAAACATCTTTGTGCCATATCAAGATCAATATTAAATAAAATCTAATATTAAAGTCAAATCTGTCATCTTTAGATAAGTAATCTTGATGGGAAGCTTGGTGCACCGGTGCTGGAGAACGGAGAAAACTTCTCGGTCGGTGAGAGACAACTCATCTGCATGGCCAGGGCATTATTACGGAAAAGCAAGGTAGGTTCCTATGGCTGAGCATGAATGTTCCAACATAAACATGCCATAGAGTGGTGTCAGTTTTAAAGAGAAGGTGGAGGTTAAAAATAATTTGTGAGCTTTCTCATTCTTCTTGTGCCCATGTGGAATATCATCGTAGTAGCAGTGCGAGCTATAAAGCAAATATTTATTTTCTCTGTTGTAAGCCTATCTTAAGCTCTTCTTTTCAGGAAGTACAAAGATTTTTTTTCTTTCCCCCGAGCAATTATGCCGTGTTAAGAAACAAGTGTGAACAAATAATTGTAAGTCTTTGGTGTTTGCATTAGGGTATGATTGCATGATGGTTATGCATGTACATTTTTATTCTTGTGGGTTTTTCTTGTCAGTATTGTTACTAGGCAAAATGACATCTGCTTTAGATGCCATCTAAGACAGGATGATGCAGATGACAATTTTTGAGAGTGTATGATTTTATGGTGAAAGTGTATTTGTATGATATGATGCAAGTTCTTGTTTATTTTCTTCTAGGGGTCAGAATTGTATGAAGCAACAAAGGCTACAGACAAATTTTTGGACAATTATGGAGTGTATGATTGTATGATGATAGGTCTAGTATGACCTGATGATAATAATACTTGTGTCATCTTCTTCTTTGTTTCTTATAGGTACTGCTACTAGATGAAGCTACAGCTGCTATAGACACACATACGGACAGTCTTATACAGCAGACCATCCGAGATGCATTCCAAGATTGTACCATGCTCATCATAGCACATAGACTCAATACAGTACTAGATTGTGATAAGATACTCGTCATGGACCAGGGCCAGGTTAGTATAGACCATGATCATCGTTAGACTTGATACATTATTAGAGTGTGATAAGGTACACATCTTGGGCAGGGCCTGCTTATGGATAACCAATTGATCGTACGATATTCATCATAGCATGGAGATTCAATACAGTCCTGGATTGTCATAATATACTCCTCATTGGCCTGGATAGACCAAATGATCGTACCACACTCATAATAGAACATAGACTCAATGTGGTACTAGATTGTTATGAGATACTCATCATGGACCAGGTCCAGGTTAGTACAGTATGACAGGGATAGGCCCATATAGCGTACCAACTTTAGTCCAGGTTTGAAGCCTGACAAAATGGGTACCGGTAATGAGTATTTCACCGATGTATTGAGAGTCATTAAAGATCACATTGCAAGAAAATCACAAATATGGCAATTAATGTATCACTAGAAACTGGGAAGCTTACAGATGGCAATCGTATAAGTTTTATGTCAACTGCGTATCTGATGATTATAAAAACAACATAAATAAAAGCTCTTCTAAGCATCTGGAATATCTGAGGATTCGCCAGAAATATAGCGATGTTTTGATGTCGTCACACTAGGGATCGATCCTGCTTAAGCAGACGACGTCCTATAATGAATGAACGTAATTGCAGTGCAATTATTTATCAAATTATAAAGAGTTTGGTATATTTAACATGACCTTATTTCACACCATGCTAAAAGGGAAAGTGAAACTGATTCTGATAACTAAAACCGTTTGATTGTAAATACACAGGAGAAGGGTCAATGATCAATGAAATAAACCCCATTTTCAAATTGAAAAGCCCTCCGAATAATATCACAGATTGTATTCATTCCCTCTTGAAACGCCGAACATGCCCCGGTGCAAGCAGCTGAAAATACAATGGCGTCTTATTTTGTTTACAAGTGACTGATTCCTTTATTTTTTTAACGCTGCATTTTTCATCAAAATAATACCATACACGAAGTTCAGAGTGAGGCAACAGACTAACATTAAGACTGACGCTAGTCAAGTAAGAGAAATAAGTGAAGAGGAGATGACAAAACAGGCACTGAAAAATGTGTAAGATGTTATGGGACATCGTCTGCTTAGACAGGACTGGTCCTTCGTGTGTCGTCACACATCTCAGCAGCGTTCGAGGAGCTCTTCAGCTGCTATATCGGGGGCTGTATTTTACCGTTTTATAATTGATAATAATCATTAATTCAAATGTTTCCAAGCGTTGAATTTGGATAACCTTGTATAATTTATGCCATCTATGCAATAATAAGTATTAAGCCAATATTTATTTTGATGGAATTTTCTTGCAATGTGATCTTTAATAGATGAGGGAATCAGCTGGAATAAAAGATATTTATTGGTGATGGATAAATCCTTAAAAAATCAGTACAGAACATGTGATTTATTTTGAAAATTGAGATGATTTACTTTTGGACAACTTGGACTTTTTACCAACTGAGTGTGTCACTTTTTAAATAAGCCATCTTGAGTAATTTGTGAATTTGGTATCTTTTATCTTCTTAGGTGGGAGAGTTTGATTCACCAGCTAACCTACTCTCAAACCCAGATTCCAAACTGTCAGCCATGTTGGAAGCTGCTGGAGACAGGACCACACCAGGACAGCAGAGCTCTGTATGACACAGTCCTGATATTGGCCCATGCAGGATCCACTAGCAGGCCCAGACTGAAATCACTGTGGATCTATTCTAGACTTAAGAGTCATATTGGACCTAGTATAGACCAACCCAAAAAGAAACCTTGTGTGGACCTATTCCAGGCCTTGTGTATAGATCCATGTTGGGCCTAGTGTGAACTTGTTTTAGACCAAATCTTGTGTTGACCTATTCAAGGCTCTCCATGTTGGTCCATACTGAACCCACGGCAGATCCATTTTAGACTGGACATGGATCTTTATTGGACCTAGTGTGGACCAGTCCCACACAAAACTCTTTGTGGACGTATTCTAGGCCTGTTGTGTAGGTCCATACTTCACCAACTGCAGATCCATTCCGGATTCAATATGGATTGACATTGGACCCAGTGTGGACTCACCTTGTGTGGACCTACTCTAGGCTCAATGTTTGTTTACATATAAGTGTGTATCTAGATTGGGCTATTGTGATATAGATCTATTCAAGAGTCATTGTTATTCCATTATAGAACAGCTCTGCTATTGTATTCAAGTTTGGTGCATTGTAGATTAACAAGTTTTGCAGACTTCAAAACTTTCTAGAGGCTGACCTAACATGGCAATATGTATTTTGGGCTTATTTGAAATTCTGCTAAAAAAATTCCTTCTGTGGAGTTATGAAGTGAAAATTAACATTGGGACATCTGGGACCACGTTCAACATTAAGTCTCTTCCCGATATTTCATGCCCTCATGTTAATGTCAGGCTGTATCAGGTTTTTCAGGTATGTTGTACATATTTCTGACTTTGTTTCCTAAAGTAGTATTCACAAGGTGCCAGACATAGGGGCATACTGTAAACGTGGAATATTTCGCGGTGTGGAAATTTTCGCGCATTTCGCGCAGCATGAAATGTGCGCGAAAATAAAAACACGCGAATATTTTAGTTTATGTATTCTTTTGCCCATGAACCTAGCGCGTCGGCGAAATTAAAAACACGCAAAATTCACTTTACTCAGCCGAGCGCGAAAAATTAATCCCGCGAAAATTTCCACTTTTACAGTAGTGCATTGCCTTTTGATTCAGAATACTGAATGATAGATAATATAAGCAAGTCTACCATGTGCAAAATCATTGCACAGATTGTATCTGTTTCGTTACATGACAGAATCAAAGATTTACATTGAATCGTTCATCCATAGAACATAGGAATTTAAATCTTTTGAAAAAGAACCAATAGACATAGGTTTATCGTTTATTTTTGTTATATATCCTACTTTTTGGCACTTTCACCTATACTCTGTTATATCTATCCATGTTTGGTATTTTGTATGTCATGTTGTGAGAATGGAACAACCAAAGAAAATATCAGTGTTGCCAGTTGTAAGAGAGATAGCTGAAGCATTCAATGTTTTCATAGTTTCTGATGTTATTCAGAATGCTTGGGGCTAAATTGGAACCTCGTTATAAAGAACACTGTTTTATAACAAACTTCTTTGTATTCTATTGTCTTTTAGCCCTGATATAACAAGGTTTCAATATGAAGAGGTAATTTCCCTGGTCCCAAGGAAATTGTTGCAACGAGGTTCAACTGTACAGTAGCCAGAGGTAGTCTGTACCTTTTCCTTACGTTTTGAGCAAGTTATGATGATAGTGTGTGAAGCAGTATGAAACAGGGTTGTTTGTGGCAAGAATTTTAATTTCTCAATACTGTAAAACAAAAAGTTTTCATGATTCATTTACGACAAGACGTTTTAACAGCAATAAACTTTCGTAAACGGAAGAAAAAAATAAATGGTTAATTTTGCTAAATGTACAAAAAAGAATACATAGGGCAAGTCCAAGGTATTTATATGTTACCAGGGGAGCGTTTCATCAGGCGTTTTGTCAGTGATTTTTACCAACTGTTATAAGCTACTGAAATCCTTGCATCTGATTGGCTGAGAGCAGGTTTGTCAGTAAAAATATAAATTGACCCCCAAAAAATATAATTTTACTTCATATTTTGTCTGATCAAATAGGATTATCAGATGCACTAAAATCTGACATGTGGCTGGTAACATACGAGACAAATAGCTTGGACGTGCCTAATAATTTGACAAAAAGTGCTTAAAATAAGTAGCCTTGTGAATACTTGGACTGGGACAAATCACCTTGTTCTTTTGTGTATTTTACCGTTTTCTGATTTCCTTATGCGTACTTTATCTGTTATGTATTTTCTTTGTAATCAAGGCTTACTTATACAAATGAGACAGAATTAATATTGAATTTGGAAATGAAACTTATTTTACAAAGAAAGTAAGAAAACACATTTTTCCAATTGTGTTGTAAACAAAAGTCCACAATTTTGTTTGAATGCAGCGCTTTTAAGGCCTGTGAATCAGAAAGGATAACCCCAGTTTAGAATTTGAAATGTCCTTCAAAGATTAATACATTTAAAGCTAGCAAAGTTGCTAGGGGTATGATTTAGAAATCTACTATTGCCTAAACATTTTTCTATTTTGTTCGCAGATCGTCATCTGTCATGATATTCACTCAAATGTGATACATGTATAACAAAAGAGCAAGTACAATGCTCCGAGCTGCTACTTGTTCACTATTTCTTGTTTTTGTCTGTAGAGAGTAAATATAGAAAATATATTAGCTGTCTAACAGAACATAGAAGAGATGGAAAGAGAAATTTCTTTTCGTTATTGGAGACATGCTGTAACGAACAGCTGTATTTCATAACCTTGTGTTGTAATGTTTACAAATTTGTTTGAGAGAAGCTTTTATATGTATAATTTAGGTTTGTATTATATAACACTATTATTTGGAGACATGGTTTGATATTTTATGGGGCCAGTATATTTTGCAACCAATAAAAGCATCTTCAATGAACTTTACTGAATGCCAGATATGATTCATTTTGAAAGTAAGTTTAATACAGTGTTAAAACAAGATATGATTGTTATGTCATAGGAAAACATGATTAAATCTGGAAAGAATACTACATGTACTAAACTTGAAGTAAACAGGGCAGCGTTGCATAAAACCGTTACAAGTATACCTAAGTCCACCGACATCCCATTGAAACATATTAAAATCAACCAGCGTTTCAATGGGATGTAGGCGAACTTGTACTTATGACAGGTTTAATGAAACGATGCCCAGATGACACAGTTTCTTGCCTGCAGTAAAAACTCTTATTACAATGTAATATTGGATATGAAAATGGGCATATCCATAATACAGGGCAATTTCTCAAATTATTAGAATTAACTGAAATAATTTTAACAATGGCAGATTACTTTATTTTACAATCTGAGCGAGAGTAAAACGAGCACTACTCAAAGGGCAGATCTCTAAAAGTTCACACTGAAGTGTATTGGATATGCCGCTGATCCAAGAAAATCAATGCTGAAGCCTCTTAGCATAATCAGTGAGATGGAATTTGCACATCTTGGGAAGAATATATCACATGGCTGGAAGAAGGGCGTAAACACATGCTATAAAGCACATTCCTGGTAACTTATTTCTACGGTTTTGATTGTTCTATACATATTCCAAACATGACATAGATTTATCGACTAAAAAAAAAAGGGAAAATTGATGGTAACTACCTAATTTTAGTAGTTTTGTATCAAATTGGCACATATTTTTGACGTTGCAGGTATTTTAATGCAAACAACTTTCTGGTTAACGCAACAGTGCACGTCCGCAATTAAGCAGAACAGCGGGACATGCTTACGCCCTTCTGCCAGCTGCACGGAGATATAGATATAGAATAACGTTAGTCAAATGGGACCAGTCCTTCTGGCAGAAAAGTAGTATCACAATAATTATACCAATGTTAATTTGAGGTGGGATTGGGTAAGTGCACAATAAATATGAAATACATGGCATCATTCACAACCATACATAATACTTTTTATAAATACAGTTCACTCTGCATAAATCAAAGTCACAAAAGTTGAACTTTTTGCTAATTTGAATCAATTTTTCTTTGCCAAACTATGCAAAATGTGTTGTTTAAACCTCCTATGTCGAATTTTGTCGAACTATTTTTTGTGCTCCCAACAACTTTGTCTTGTGCAAAGTTAACTGTATATCTTGATGGTCATCTTAAGCTCTGGTAGTCAATTGCATAAAACAATTTACCAAGTACCAAGAAAGGGATAGCTCTCTTTTGTTGACATGTGTATCACATCACTGAACTTGGGCCAAATTTGCTGCCAATGTTACAGGGGGAGGGGGGAGGGGGGAGGGCATGTGTGGACAGCATTTATTATCCTAAGATCACCCAGAGATTGTCTGCAGGTCTATTAATACTGTATTACTCTGCACTCTCTGAGAAGATCATGTCATTAATAGGCAATCTCCACATTGTTGCAGAACTTGCCTTTTCCTATCTTAAAGGAGAATTAACCCCTGATTACAAATTTACTTATATTGGAAGTGTAATATATTCCTACTTATTGGCCTAAATCATTTTCTAATAATATATCAGAAAAGGGTATAAATAAAGATATTCCAACACCCGGTATCGTCTCCTACTCATTTTCATGGGGGCTGCCATTTTCTTGCTGATTTGGAGTTGTACATGAACCATTGAGAAATGTTCCAGTCAGGAAGATATTTTGAATCCAAAACCTAAATTGATTTTCTTCATTACCTAAAATCCCATATGTGACGAAAATATAAAGTGGGTGTTTACATGTATTATAAAAATTAAATCTTTATAATGATACTTTTAAATTGTCTGGTTTTGCTTAACAAAAATCTATTTTCTTGGGTTTGTCAAACAGAGCAGAACATAATATATGCAGCATGCATTCTGACTTTTCAAGTCCATTATCCGAAAGCAGGTGAATGCATAGTCTGCCGCTATAGATGCTCAGGGAAGAAGCATCCATAAAATTTGAATTAATTTGCTCCGTCCCATACGTCCAGTATCTTTATTGTTTGAGGTTAATTCTCCTTTAAATCTAATTTGTTAGCAGAAAAGATTACCCAGAGCTATTCTACAGTTCTCATCATTTACATCATTTGCATGCTTTCAGAAGATCACGTCCTCAAAAAGTTTGTCTGGTCCTGTCTACGTGTGTCAACATCTCATACAACGTACATGTAGACCTCCCATCAAGTCCGGTAGACCACCTACAAAGAGTTTCATCTCGTTCATAACCTGCTGTCAAATAACTTTTCCATAGTCAACAATAGCACAGGCCTTGTCTCTCAGTCACATGGGTCCAAACCAAAATATATATCCTCACAAAACACTGTACATGTATATTCATTATGCCATTTCATCTTCTCATGAATATTTCATGGTCCAGTGATGCCTCAGTGTTCAACATAGCACAGCTCTTCGGTCTCTACCACAGATATGCCCCCAGCATAATTAATCCTCATGAACCATTGTTATCCATAGCACCAGATTTCAGGTCGGAGAATTTTGAAAAGACTGTGTAGCGCCATCGCTTTTCCAGCGAGGCTCCGACCCCAAAGAGATCCTGTCGGAAGATGGTGGGGTACGAGTTCATGAGGGATTCGATCTCGTTCATGGTAACGGATGGCTTGATACGCTGCATGTAAGACCACAGGTATTCGGTCGATGCGCCAAACGGATGGACATGAAGAAAGATGCTTAGTAGACCTGAAAAGAGAAGAGTATGGGGGAATTAGTGACAAATACCTGTAACACAAGGAGTGGGACTAAAGGTATAGTTTGCAATTACATAAAAATCATTTAAAATCTTGAAAGCCCTCGGTCCAAAACGGGATTGTAAAAAGGCCCCCCACAGCTCTGCCATATATGAGAAATTAGTTCCTACCAAAGATGCTTTATCAAAAAGTCAAATCTGTGACAAGCAGGAAAAAAAAGGGGGAAAGAAGATAAAGGAAAAGGGCTATTGCACTCTTAGGTAATTTTTTATTCCATAATTCTCTGACAAGTAAAACCGGGCAATTACATTTTTCAGGTATTTTGGTGCATCTACCATTGCTGCCAGAGCGAAAGGGCACAATATGGGGCAAAATTGTTATAATTTTTAATATAATGTGTACCTAAGGTACTACAGATTTGGTTTTGGCAGAGGGGCATGTCCCCCCCCCCCCCCCCCACCTTGGTTCCAGCAATGCAAATATCATACCTGATTAATGAATAATGAACCACCTGCTAACTGTCTCATTCTTATCAAAAAGGTTTAATTCCATGACCAACAATATTTACCAATCATATCGGCCTTCTTGGGGTCAAGGGTCGCTGTACTAGCTGACTGATTCTCATTAGAGTCGGTATCCGTCTTCTGTACAGAGTCACTTCTGCTTGATAGCTGAGTTTCCACGGACTGTATGGGGACAATCAGCTAATGCAGTACCTCATATATTAATATCGTAAACTGCTTGGTAAATATATGAATGATCCAGCCAAATATATAAAACAGCACAAGCATGCTGGCTGAAAAAGACATCATTTTGAGACATCACTTGTAGCCAACAGGCTAATAATCAAATCATTACTTATTAATATGTATCATTTTATCTTACAAATACACATTAAATGATTATATTTATTCAAGACACCATCCAAATCTATGGGGACTCGGCCACCACAATAATATCATTTCCCTCAGGTATGCGCCTCCCATAGAAATAGCACCTCGACTCCATAGATTTTATGCAACAATTTATACAGTATAGTAACCTCCAAAATTTAAAAGCGTATCTCTAACAAGTTGCCTGTTTAACTACTTACGTGCAGTCTCTCCTCTGTATCTTTCCTCATTGATTCTTCCTTCTTCCACTTGTTCTTTGTATCTTGCAGTTGCTAAATTAACAAAAAAGTTGAAAGTACCACATATGAATAAGCGATTGCTAGACTAAAAAAATTGCTACACTATGTAACATCCACTGTATGAATCATCCTGAATCCGATTGGCTGGGAGCAAATTTGTCATAGAAATGGGACAGTTGTTATGGAGAACAAGTTTTATGAAATGGGACCCTGTTGAGAACCGTAATGCCACTAACTCCACTTTTGTGATATTAGGAGACCAGAAGGTAAAAAAAAGCTCTGAAATCTAGCTGCCTCTTAATTCAGGCTTTGAAAGAACTATTTAACACTATGACTGGTTGTGGAGTCACGAGAATTGAATGGATCGTGTAGGATACAGAGTGATTTTCGCTGGAGTGTGTGTGTCATAGAGCTTGTAATTTCCAAAGCACTCTGAAAGCATTTAGAGAGAGATGAGCGCTATAAAAAGAACAGGATTTTGAAATCAATGCTACTAACCTGCTGCATGCTAAGTAAAGAATGTTGCAGGGCTTTGATCTGGGTCTCCATCTCTTCATTGGGGATTGGCACACTAGTAGGCGTGGTTCCCGGTGGGGCCAGGCTGGCCGATTCGTCCTTGGCCTTGAGGGTCTCCAGCTGGTTCCTCAGGACATTGTTCTGATGCATCAGAGCCTGCACCTGGAGCTGGAGCTGGTCGTCAGGTGGAGCGGGTGGAGCGGGTGGAGCAGAGGGAGCCTGGCTGGACACAGAGGGAGAATCTGGGTAATAGAAAAAAAAATAAAAAAATAAAATTGTTCACTGAAAAAACAAGAATGAGATAGGAAGAAAACATCTAGATGTACAATGGATATACATGTATATAGGGCAAGAGTGCACAAGAATAGCTGTATATTAAAGTTTTGGGGTTTTCATGCCTTACTTTTTAAAGATACATTTAGACACGAAAAATGTTGAGTTACATAATGTTTTATCTGGTACCTCAAGGCAACCAAACAGTGTGTACTAAGTTACATATCATATTTCATATTTCATGTTTATATGCACATAATTCTACTACAAATTCATGCAATTGAAAAGTGGCAGTTGGGAAAATATATTTTCAAAGTTGCAAGGTCGTGCACTTGTGAAATCTTGCAGTGTCATCTTGTCTGTAAGAACACACAGGTAAAAATACCTGAAGTTGTAGAATCTGTCCTGAGGCGCTTGGTCTCGCTTTGGGTCCCACTTTGGTCTTCTTCATCAGAGAGGTCCATCTCAGCCTCCCCCTTCTCACCTAGGCCAAGCTCTTCTTGCTGCTGTTGACGTAGCTCCTGGAAGGAACACACAGGAAACATTGAGCACATACACAATTTTTCGACTTAAACATTTTCCCAAATGAAGAAGTAAACCGCATTTGAAAATTGCTCCATTGTAAAAGAAGGAGATGTCATCTCATTTGTGATGTCATCAACGACTTTTTGGCACATGTACTTTACATGTATTTTGGTACTTTAAGTGACCCAAACTAGCATTACCTTGAATATTCACGAAGGAACAATTCACAATTCTTATGTAGTACGTTCTATGAGGACATATATATAATAACACAAATATTGGAAAGAGTTATTTAGGCAAAAAAAATCAACAATTCATATATTGCATGCACCAAAATTAATTACACAGATAAATACATACGGTACTTAAGGGAATATGTCCTCAGTACAGTATCATTATCATTATAAGCCAATTTGTAACAAATCCCCATTTGAAACCAGCAGATAAACCAAAAATTTAATGAACATCAAATGCAAGCTGTAGCAGTGCAAAGACCGTAATGGAACATGTACAAATAATCTGCTTTACATAAAAATAAATTCCATATCATGAATTGTTATGCATAATGCCAAATTATTGTCTGTAGGCTTCATCAATAATCCCATTTGGTAGTTACTGTCGTAAGTGACCCTAATTTGATGTCATACATGTGGTGTGCCAACTGCACATATGTACAAGGATCTGGGGTTTCATAAAACTTGTCATTGAATGACAAGTTATAAGCTACTGTTATAAGCTACTGAAATCCTTGCATCTGATTGGCTGAGAGCACATTTGTCGGTAAACATCACTGACAAGACACTTGATGAAATGCCCCCCTGTTTTAGAGGATGCACTAAATGTTTATCAGCTAAATACAGATGGGTGCATGCATATAATTACAGCAAATAGCACCTACAGATCTTATGGCTTGGTTTTAACCTTCGTCACCTAATTGTAATGTACAAAAATAACTAATTGAGATGTAAAATTATCTGCTACATAACACTATGGCAGAGTGCACATTAAGAGGAGAAAACAAAAATAAAGTCAGATTAACTAACAATACCAATTTTTTTTTTTATAAAGATAAGCTTTAAAGCTACAGTATATGTCTGTGAGAAACAAAATGTGTTGGGTGGCCAGTACTTAGTCACAAGCGTGATCTGCATGTGAATGAAAAACAAGTCAGGAAATATCTTCAAACTTCAGGAGTGATTTGAACCTGTAACATCTATTCACGTTTTTTCTTGAAATTTACCATCTGCAATTCACAAAACTTACAGGCATTTCAAACAAAGTATACACGCAGTTCCCACAACTAATATGTTTAGGGAAATGTATCTTTTTACTACTTACCACAGATTTTCACGTCACAACAGACAATCGAAAACTTACAAATGTTCTTTCATACAACTTACCAGAGATTTATGATTTACAAAACTGGGATCCTTGTTCAACTTACAAAAATATAGTTTCAGCAACTTGAAGATATGCTGCATATCCTTTCTTGAAACTTACCATAGATTTGTGTGTGTTATACAAAGCTTGAAGTGTTATATAAACTTATAATATCTAGTGTATGCAACTCATAAATTACATGTAATTTGCAACACAATTTACCATAAATTTGTGATTTACACACTTAAATTTAAAAAAAACTCATGGATACAATTTCTGCAACCTGAGCATTGCAAATATAATATATCACACGTATGTCCTTTCTTACCGCAAGCTTTGCAATTCCCCTAAAAACCAAAGTCATATCAAACTTGACCAATACATAACATTATTTCTTCAACTCCCATTTGTCGAATTTCATGATTACTTCAATCATATACATCCAGAATCAATGTTACCTACATGTATGCCCTTCTTTCACCGTTACTGCACCTTTTGTCCCAACAGCCTCCACCCATTACCAGTATCTGGACCCTGTTTCATATATACTTGTTATTAATAACAAGTTACAATGAGTGTCATACTCTACTGAAATCCTTGAATCTGATTGGCTGAGAGCAAATTTGTCATAGATTTGGGTTGGTTATTACCAATAGCAAGTTTTATGAAACAGGGCCCTGGTGTCGATTCATGTACCACTACCTTTGACCCATGATCTTTGACATATCTGGAAGCATTTCCCTGAATACACCTGAATAATTCCATTGTTATACCAACCATTATACTTCTTTTTCACATGCTGATGAGTGTGTGTATCTCCAGAGCGAAAACCCGTTACAAGGTTCTCTCTTTGTCACTGTTTCACAAAGTTGGTGCCCCTGAGAAATTTAACCTTTAACATATATGGCCATCACCTGTGTGTCTCCTCGATGGCTGGCTGAAGGTCCACCTGCTCTACGATAGCTTCACTGCACCCTACTATCAGTGTACCTTCTGGCATGGCAAAACTCTATTACCATCTGCAGCTTGGATCCATGAGCCATGTGTCTTGCACAAATGTTCCTCTGGCAATACCAACCATTTTGCTCCTGATTCCGCTACTTCTGTATACTTTTCTACCTTTCTACCTGCTACAATGGCCTCCACTACCCATTGAAAGGTGGTGCCCATGAGCCTTTTAACCTGTGTATCTCCTCAATGGCTGGCCTGTTGGTCTTGCTGAATGTCCATTATGAGAGCTTCATCGCATTCCTCAACTACAGACTCTCTTCCTGTTACAATGGTCTCTATCACCTACTGGCAATACCAACCATGTTACTCCTGATTCTGTTACTTGTGTATACATTTCTACCCTTCAGTCTCCTACAATGGCCTCCACTTAACACCCATGAGCCTTTTAACCTTTTAACCTTTTAACCTGTGTATCTCCTAAATGGCTGTCCTGTTGGTCTTGCTGAATGTCCATTATGAGAGCTTCACCGCATTCCTCTACTACAAACTCTCTTCCTCTTACAATAGTCTCTATCACCTACGGATAAATACACCTTTATTAGCAGTTTCATTTTTTACCTATGACCTGTATACCTCGTCAACGGCTGCCACTGCTGTCCTGTCTCCTACTTGTTTGTCCATCATGGCAGCATCACTGCATGCCTCCACTAAAAACTTTCTGTTACATTGGTCTCTCATCACCTACTGTTAATTATGTTCCATCTATGGGTATGAGGAATATCTGACCTCTGACCCGCATGTCCATCAGAAGCAAAGAGCTGGCATTTCCATGCACAGGATGGACTGCAGTTACATGTAGCTCCACGTTTTTTGCACTGCTAGGGCAGTTCTTATGTTATTTACAGTAGTTTTGCTACAGTTCTGGGGAGTGTTTCATCAAGCGTTTTGTCAGTGATTTTTCCTGACATATTTGTTCTCAGCTAATCAGATGCAAGGATTTCAGTAGCTTGTAACAGTTGTCAGTAAAAATCACTGACAAAACGCTTGATGAAAACGCTCCCCAGATGACTAGACAATCTTTTCTTGTGCCTGCTTTTACTTACTCAAGATGAGCTACCTGTTTTAAACGTTACCGAACACTTGAAGGCTTTCATCGCATAACACAACGGATGCCAAATTCAACTTTAAAAATAAATGGAAGTAGACACAATCTTTATTTGAACTCCTGACATTAACATATGTACATGGAGGTTATATGACCTTTAAGCAAATATTTTTACCCTGTATGGATGGCATCCTTCTGTAAAAGCTCAGTCCATAATACCTTCACATAGCCTCACATTTGATTAAGACCACCTCTATATAATAGTTGTCTGTTTTCATGGCACCCCCCTAAATTTTGAAGTTGGGTAAGCAATAAGTTCCAAAAGAATTATAACTGGAAAACTTGTGCTGATGTGAAAAGGATTATAATTTGCTTTTAAAAGTAAGTTATAACAAACTGCGGTAAGTTTTAAAATTATTTTTTGACTGTAACTTCTACATGTACTTGCGTTGATTTCTGAATAGCTCCCTCTGCGACAAAAGCAAGATTTTCATTTCTTACAAAGGAGTTATAGACCTTGAAATTTCATAGGCAGTATCCACAGGATGTCTACTTCACCCTCTGCAAAGTTTCGCGAAACTTTTTGGAAGTAAACGAAGAAGCTTGATGGGAGGAATTTTTAATTTGTAAACAAATTTTTAGGCATTTTACTCCCAGGGTTAAAGAAGAGGATCTTGGGTATTTGATTCCAGTTCATCGTGACTTGGCCGTGAACCAGAATAGCCTGGTGGTTAAGACGCTGCCGGCAAGCAGTAGATGACAGGTTCGAATCCCGCTGGTTCCAATTTTTTCTGACTTGTGTTTCTGACTTGTGTTTTTCATTACAGATCGAGCATACGATCTTTAACCCTGGGAGTAAAATGCCTAAAAATTTGTTTACAAACTTTTTGTAAGTCTACAAAAGGGATGAAACGCCTTTAAAGTTTGAAATATTTCATGAAAATCGCCTCGTGGTTGTTCCTTTTTAATGTCTGCAATGCCAATGTTGGACAAGACAATTATCATTTTGACTCATATTTCAACAAGATGCAATGTCATGCTCTCACTAACTTACAAAGTCCATCTGCCTGGCACCTACCTTAGTCTGCTGGTTCCAGCCTTGTATGTTTTTCCTCTGGGCCTTGGTGAAGTGATCCCAAGCCTTCTGCTTACATGCACTCATCAATACCTGCTCAATCAGCGTGTCTACAGTACCATCGGGGCCAGGAGGAAGGCAAAACAGATAACATAGATTGCCAAAACATGGCAGCATTTCTCCAATTTTGAGTTGTTGAAAGTGAATATCGAGAAGCGTAAAAGATCATACAGTGAAACCCGTCTATAAAGACCACTCAAGAGAGACAGAAAATGCAGTCTTTATAAGCAGGTGCTCTTGATGTAAAGGTTCCTTTAATACATGTATCAATAAGAAACACTTTTCAAGGGAAACAAACGTTATGGTCTTTAACTCTTTATAGACAGGGGTTCAGTAATTGCATGATTGATCCAATCGAGTCCAAATCCTGATCAAATCCAGACTCGGTAAACTTCCAGATACTCCCTTCCATAGACAACCTTGTGATAGTTTCTTACCAAACAGGGCCCTGTTTCATAAAACTTGTCATCAATGACAAGTTGCAATGACTGTTATAAGCTACTGAAATCCTTGCATCTGATTGGCTGATTGGCTGATTGTTGGTAAAAATCACTGACAAGACACTTGATGAAATGCCCCTTAGAACTGTATAACCGAGATTAGTGCTTATTAGAAACTGCAGCTCAACAAATATAGATAATAAAAGTATATATATTTCAAGTATATATATTTAAAGTATGGGTAAGTATCATAATTCAGGAGGTTGATAGTAAGCAGAGTTTCATCTCATGTATTAAACCTTGTGTTCTGTTAATGGAACTAAATGTAAGTGAGATTTGTGATTCAAATTCCAAATATTTGGGAGGAAAATACCTACCTTCATCTAAACCTAGCTTCAAATGAAGGAAAAACTCTGCTTTCAGGGACAGTGATTTTCCGCAATCATGGAAAACGGACGGAATTCACGGAAATGGCCATTTGAAACAGAAAAATAGGAATTTGGAACGGAAAATATCAGAAAACCCGTTTTAGCTCAAAAATTTCATTTTGTGAAGTAGAAATCCGTAAAATTTACACTATTCTTCTCATTTTTTATCCACTGCAATAATATTGGACCATAAATCAATGTTAATAACTCCAAATTCTTTATAGCTATTTTCGACAGATTCTTAGGAGACTGTTTTGTAGGCACATTTTATGTAAACAGAATTTTTTTTCTTCATGTGTACTAAGTCTATGGCAAAACAGAATTTCCGTATTTCAGCCCAACTGAAACAGAAATCCAGATTTTCTGAAACGGAAAAAGCCATTTTTTATACGGAAAATCAGTGTCCCTAAACACAGCAATCACTTTTGAACAAAATTCGGAGCATTTTCATTGCACCATCTGGTATCATACCTTCCATTTTGAGCATTTCACTAATGACAAATTCTATTTTGTCACTTTGTCTCATTTATGTTCATCTTTCCAAAGGTCAAATTTCATCCAACTATTTTAGAAAGTCACCTTCCTTTTGTTCTTCAGCAAAGTCATAGCCATTCTTAGATCCAGTCCCAATGTACAAGCCCCATGGTAGGTATTTCAGAGTATACTTACATTGCAGTCCGATTGGTTTTTGTTTTTTTCCTATGCTGTTTATTGCTTTCCTCCTCTTCTACCCCTTAGAGCCTATTCATTTACAAACTTACAGCTCATTTTTAACAAGTCAATCTGGGGGGTGTTTCATAAATCTGTAAATTTACGCATGACTTCACGAAAGACTTGAATATGACGTGCCAGATAGGATGCCCAAAGTTTTTCCTCATGTTTTAACAAAGAGTGACTGTATTTCCAATAACCTCAATTAAATCATGGCAAAAAATATACTTTGCATTAAAAATGTTTGTTATAATAAGAATGTTAATCAACATCTGCACAGTTCAACTTTAGTTCATGCAGTTAAAAATGATTGAGTATCCCATTTGGCTTGTCATATCTAAGTCATTTGTAAAGTAATGCGTAACTATACGAACAGCTTTATGAAACACCCCCAGTTATGCTACAGTATTCAAAATCAGTCATTGTTGCAGGAGCCTTCATAGTCTCTTGAACAAATTATGTGTCATATTTATGTTGGTCAAACACAAGCTTTACTGAAACGATGCACCATGTATCAAAATTACATACAGGGGCACATCTGTGGATGAAACTTCTGTTTCAACGTTCTGAAAATATTAGTGGATGGGCGACCTCTCAGTGTTGGTAAAGTAACATACATCCCAGACGGTCATGAGGTGGGTATACCCAATGAAGGGCACATTATGAACAAGGTAAGATGTTTTTGTAGAATGAGAGGAAACGGTAGACTAAATGGAGGAACCCGAAGTGGGAACGTAGTCTAACGAGTTTGAATAACTATGGTATTCCGACACTAATCTTTAAATTAAAGGTTTCCAATCACAAAAAAATAGTTTGTTTTGTACGTTAGGGGTTCCATGTCCCAATACGATATTCAAAGTATGAGCTTCAAATCATAATTCTTTTAAGAGATATTGCAAGTTTAAATACTCGCTAAATAAACATTACAGCAACTCTTGAGTAGACTAATCGATGCACTCGTACGCGCTCACAAAAAATATGGCCCGCACGGAGACTAACTTCATATTTTTTTATTTTTTCCTTCATTTTCTTCATACTCCATAATCGTTAACCCATAGGAAGTCCGGTAAAGTGTTTGGAGGTTCACTTGATAAATTCTACCCGTACACAAAATATTTATGTTAATGTGATTGGTACACCTTAATCTTAAAACAACCCCAACGCGAAGGTGGATCATTCATACCACATTAAGTGGAATTAATGGAGTATGCCACTTGATGGATGTACTATGAACACAACAGGACAATTTGTAGAATGGAAACAAAAAAAATAATGGAGGGAACCTGCTGTGGTGGATGTTTGGAAGGCAGTCTGAAGACATACTTACATTGTGTAACGAGTCCAATCACTTGCATCCTGTACTGTTGCTGTATCTGATTGAGGTGAAGGTCATATTGAGCTTTCTCACCGATCAGCCTCCTTACATGCCTAGTCAAAAAGAAATGTATCATATCAAATATAGCGCTGCCTGATAGCAAGCTTTCAGCTATTCACTTATTGTCAGTTGCAATATATGCGATAGGGTAATATATCATCATTTCCAGGATTAACAATTAAGAAATGTTTAAAGCATGTACAGTTGCAAAATTCATAACTTTCTTATCAAGCATTCAATATTGATGTCAACTTTAAGTGATCTCTGTTCACTCATATCAACACACAAGGTTGGACATCCTATTATAATCGAGCGGGTCACTAAAATATAGTGCTACTATTCCTCAAGATCATGAAAATAAGTCGGTCCTTCTCCACTACCAAACAACCTGTGAAAATCCAAACAATAACTTGGCCAAATAAAAGAGGCAGTAATAGGCTTATCCTCCATAGTCTTGTGTCCATATCTTTCCAATTCATTTATCTTGGAATGCCTTCCTTACGGATTAGAATTACACCGTACACACTATTTTGCATAATCAGAATTTTCCCCAAATTAGGACAAACCAAATCTTTTCGCAAGCACTGCATTTCAGGGAAGTCCATTCCCAACAAACAGGCTTGTGTTAGAAGTGGCAGGTATTTCCTCATGTCAATATTTTCACAAATTACGACACGCTCACAATATCCATGAAAATTATAGCATTGCATAACACAGTATTGCACAGGTCCCTTCAATTCCACAATGGTGGGTAGTTGGGGTTACATGTAACTCACGTGTGTGCTGACTTCACCAAGTTGTAGAACTGAGTTGAGTTTCTCTTGTCGCACTCTCCTCTCTCAAGCCAGGTCACAAGCATGTTAGCGGCTTGGGGGAACGACTCACCATCTAGGTGCAAAAAATAATTTCATATATCAATATCTTAAAAGTCCATTAAAGATAATGTAAAGTTCCAGTAGCAATAAGGAAGTTAGAATGAAACTTGTTTCAATATCATCTGCTTTTGTTCCCCTTCTCAAGTGTTCTATCCTTGATATACAATGCTCTGTCATGTAAATGTCTGTGAGAGGACCTCCAAATTGTGGCTTTCGCTCAACCTAATCTATACCTTGAGCTAACCACACTGCAATCTCATAGAAGTCTGTACAAAAGCAGTCCCATATGGGAGTTTAGTTTCTAGCAAGAATCTGAATATATCTTCACCTCTCGTTCAGTTAATATTCCACCTAAGGAGAAAAAAAAAATTCAGCCACTCAGAAATTTATCAACTAAAATGAAATAAAACTGTTTGTTTCAGGGGGCTTCCCAAATGTATGAGAATTTTAACCTCATAAACCACCTGCCAACACCACCACCACCATCAACACCACCATACAATTATAACCATCACCACCACCAACCACCATCACCACCACCACCACACCATGACCATCACTACCACCATTCCCATTATCAACACCACACCGTTATAATCATCACCACCACCAACCACCATCCCCACCAACACCACACCATAACCATCACCACCACCATTCCCATGATCAACACCGTACCATTATATTCATCACCACCAACCATCATCAACCACCATCACACCATTATTGCCTTCACCACCAACCACCACCAACACCACCCCACCATTATGACCATCACCACCACCATTCTCATTATCAACACCACCACACCATTATAATCATCACCACCCCACCATTATTGCCTTCACCACCAACCACCACCCACCACCATCAACACCACAACATTATAACCATCACCAACACCAACCACCACCACCCACAATAAACCCACCACCAGCACCCACTACCACCCTCCCCCCAAGACTACAACTACCCAATCAACATCACTACAACAACTATTACTACTACTACTTTCCCTACCCTTGAGTTTTGAAAGTAGTGTAGAGCTCTCTCCAGGTGAGTATCTAGGGGTAACAGCTGGTTCATCTACAGGAACAGTGCTGTAGGCATGCCTTGCTTCTCTGGCCCTGCGCCGCTGGTCACACTCAAACTCATACTGGTCATCGCGGTTCTCCGCAAAGTCCACCCGGAGGCGTCCGTTGTTCGGCGGGTCAATGTTCGCACCGATTCGGACTCTGTAGCCTGGAAAATGAATTGATAAATTTTTACTCTAGATACTCCTACAGGTATATCCTATGTTATTAAACTATTTGTAGTTCTTGACCATGTGGTTCTATGGCCCGATTTGGTTAGTGCTGTTACGCTCTGAAATATAACTTTAGAGAGAGTTTTAGAGATAATTTTGAGTTCTGGTTATGATAAAATATAAATTCAAATCAACATAATCCCTACAAAATATCAATATGTTTGAATAACACAGCATTTATCAAACAATTCCAAAAGAAAATGTGTTATTGCTTAACATGTCCATGTCCTATAACACTGTCAAATGTGTACATATCCGTGTTGCCGATTTTCAGGTATGAGGTTTTCACTATTTTGTTTACATTCAGCTGTATTAGATGACAATTCACAGCGATTTAATAGCATGTTTTCTCAAAATGTAGCTTCACTGCGAGTATTCACAACTGGCTTAATGGGGTTTGCCTTGTTCATCACCCATTACAGAAACCCCCCAACAACACCGCATAAAAAAATCACTGAATTCGTAAAACAGTCTATTACACGATGCTGTTTGGAATTGGAAAGAAAATTACCTGACACAAACATGGCCTTATCAACTGCTTGGTCGTCCTTGAACCGTACATGGCAAAAGTTTCTTTTTCCTTGTCTGATGTTGATGACCTCGCCTCCGTGTTTCGTGAAGAGCTCGAGCATCATTTCTACAGTCATGTTCTGAGGCTGACCTCCGACAAAGATGGTCTTGCAACCGAGAGGGCGCTCCCCTACTGGTGGTGGGCCTTGATCTGAAGCGGTAGATAAAAGTTAAAACATAATGATATGATATACAAATAATGAATGTTTATGAGTGCAATGGACGGAATATTTCATCTTTCACCGAATGAAATATTCTGTCCATTGCACGAATGAAAAAACATTCATTATTTGTTTTATACGACACCTTAAAAATAGCTATCCTTCTGGCTTCTCATTTGACATTTTATGAATTAAGAAACAAGAGTGAAGGGACTTACATTTTGTTGCTGAGCGCGCGGCCGCGGCGGTCCGTCAATGTACTTGATAGTCGCATGCACGCTGCAAAGGCATGTCGTTTTTGCGTATGTAGACGTGTTGGTGGTCGCGAGTGCAATGGACAATTTTGTATAGATCCAAAATTGCACGGTGAATGGATCAAATTTGCACGATTGATGACGTAATTGTTAAATGGGACAAATGATCAACATTAAACAACCAATCAAATGGCAAGGATCTAATTAGGTGTCATATAAATATTTATATAGTGACAGTATCCATCATGTATGAAGCTCATGGCGCTATACAATCAAATCATATTACACTAAAGAAGAGAATACAGCATACATACATGTATCAGAATAATAATATGTACAAACACAAAGTAAGGAATTAATATCTTAATAAGTGAATGTAACATACATGAGTAAATTACATTATCATTATTCAAGGGCACTGTTTAGAAAAAAAAGATAAAAATATTACATTTATGCTACTGAATTCGCAATCAGATTAAGGTTCTGACTGACATATTTGTCAGGCATGAAGGCATAAAAGCCTGCTTACAGTCTCATTTTCCTAACAAAGTACTGACCAACAAAATGGTCTTGGAACCGCTTGTTCACTCCCCTAAAAATGGTGGACTTTGATCTTATGAAAGATCATAAAACTTAGCAAAAAAAAATGATTAAAGTCTTAATAAGGGTAAAATCAATGTTCATTTTCAACAACAAAAAATTCCATTTTGTAGAATATTACACCTAACCCTAAAATCATACACATCATACTTAGAGAATTCCATTACAGAGTCACCTCTGATGTACATACAGTCTTGCTTTGAATCACCTTTTTGAATGATTTTCTAAGACTTATATAATTTTTCATCAGTTATATCGCACAAATAACAAGTGAATCTTAAACAAATGAAGCCAGTACAAGAAGTTAACAGAAATGAAATGCGGTATAAGTCACTACTTACGCACGGTCGGTGGGAAAAGCGTAAATTCAGCAAAGTGCAGGACAGGTTTTCTTGGACCAGTACCAGACAAATCCCCCATGCCAATAGGTGCACCCAAGGGCAGTCCCATCACTGGGCCCATCATGGGTGGACCCATAGGACCACCCTGCATGAATTCCTGGCCTTCCATAGGGCCTGGACCTTGAAACCCGCCAGGTCCCATTCCAAAGCCGGAGCCTATTCCAGGCATCATTGGACCACCACTACTACCGCCCATCATCATCGAGCTAGGGTCATTCATCATGTTGTCTTGGTAACCCATGGCTCCGCCCCTTTCCCATATGTTCTGCTGCGGACCCTGGTCAGGATTAGACAATCTCCTGCCTGAATTGCCTCCATATTTGTCTGAAGATTTCTTTTCATGATCTGCAAAGACACAAAAATTAGTCAATTAAAACAAGAAAGAAAAAAGGAAGGAAGGTGCTTCATAAAGCCTGGATCAAAAATGACTTGATAAACTGCCTCAAAAGCAAACAAGATATCAAAAATTTGCAATAATTCAAATATGATCGAATGTTAGCCAGACATAATATCAGTGGTACTCTAAAATGCACATTATTCTTAGATTAGGAAACAAAGATTTCCAAACATTATACCATTCAGTGGATTTTCCACGGGATATTTTCATTCAATTATTCCATCCTTATGCAACATGAACTCTGCAAAACATTTTAAACTATTCAGTATCTTTCTTTCCACTAACCTTCATCATGACTTTTCTCAATCACCTTTGGCCCACTTCGGCTGGAGAACTGTAAGGGCATGTTGTTCAAAAGTGGATCTGTACCACTGTCTCTGCCAACTGCAAAAATGGAAAAATACATTTATTTTAAATTGTGTACTACAAAAACACGACAGCCCTGCATTGCTGTATAATAAAAGAAATGGTAAATCTTTACATCTGCACAGCAGGGATCTGGCAACTATTTGTTTACATCCATTTTAAAAGGGTAAAAAACATAACTCCAGAATTTACATTTCAAGGTCATTTCAAGGTTTAAATTTTGAAAGCTGTTGAGATTAAAAAACCCGACATTTCATTAACACTAAAAAACTGCAGCTAACGACTTGAATGTAGATTAATAAAAGAGTCAACAAATGAAAATCGCCATCATCGTCCACACATCGACTGTATACTGTCACGTAAACCTCTGTGAAAGAACTGTGGAAAAGCGGTGAGTTTTTTGCCTTTTCGTTGCTAGATCTTTCAAAAAAATATATACTAAGTTAGCCATCAAGTTACAGTCCACCAACAAGAGCGTGAAAAGTCCCTCAAAAAGACGGAGAAAGCAGTCAAACAGAGCTGTGAATTGGGGACACTTTCGAATTGCCCAGTCCAGCACATCAGTGAGTGCAAGGTTAATTATTATTATTATTACCTCGCATAAGTGTGAGTGAGTAAGACCTTAAGGCTTAACTTAACATGCTTAAGCCTTAGCCGAGGCTCTACATTTTAAATTAGAGATGGTATTGACCCTCAGGCCTCAATGAAATTTGGTCAAGAAATTTGGTCAGTAAAACTAGTAAAGTAGTATGGTCACAACCATACTGAAAACTCCTTTCAATCATGCCTTTTCCGCTTTGTCTGAAGAGGTGTCTGATCCGCCGTATCCGAATCGACTGCACGATCAGCCTCAGGCTCAGGCTCAGGCTCAGGCTCAGACGAGCTGGACACGGTGGGTCTAGCCCTAGATGGCCGAGCTTCCCTGCAGTGAGGGCTGCGTGAACCGTAGCGCGAGACTCACCATCGCGTCACCGAGCTAACCCTCGCTGCACCACACAAACACACACACATCCGAAGCAGTGCCAGTGATCCGGACTATTAGATCCAGACATGCAAGCTATTTCTAACTTAAATTTAACATAATCATGATAAAAAGCTCAAACTTTATGAATCTTAATTTTGACATGTATCGCAATACTTACATAAGTCGGCATTCCTGCGTCCCAAATCCATATTATTAAATTTAAAAAAAAATGCACGGAGAAGAGTGCCTCTTGATACCTAATACATTAGCCTTAGTTGAGTCGAAGATAGGGGTCTACGTGCACCCGAAAAGTATATTTTTTTAATCCACCCTACCTAGACCAGTTTTGTCTGTAGAATTCAAAAATGCATTTTTAAAAGGTCAAAGAGTGTCCCATAGTGGTCAAAAATCCGTTTCCATGGTAACGGATGGTGAAAATAACAGGTTTTGCTAAAAGTGATGTAATATTTGATAGGATTGCTCAATCATCACAGTTTTGGTCTCAAATTACAGAGAATTAAATTCTCTAAAAGATCATATCAATTATGGAGGGGTCTATACCAATTTTTATATTAATTTTTGGATCAGAATATAAAATTTCCCATTTTTTTCAAAAAAATAGTGTTGTACCATATTAATAATCTATCTATAAATGGCACGAAAACAAATTCTATTGGTCTCATTTTTCTTCTAAATTATGCTGACTATGTATGCAATGCAATGTGAAAATTACATAGAAGTTCCTCCAACAGCAGGGAAGTTACGGCCATCCAAAGTTGACAATGAAGCATGTCCAGAGCGGTCAAAAATGTCAATGTGAAGAGCGCCCTCTATTGTTGAATAATTTCATTTCAATTGTATCCTTAACAGAATTTGTCCCAAAATTGTTGGGAATGAAGATGGATGAGATAAAGTATTTCCAGATAGAATTTGTACTGAATGTCACATTAATTTTAGGTAATATATATGTTATTTTTGCCTTCCCCCACCCCACCATCACCAGCAAAAAAAAAAGGGGGGGGGTGGAAGCTCTAGGGGCTACTGTAAAAAAAGGGTTGTTTTTTCTCAGATGGGTGATGTACAAGCGTGCAGTGCAAAGGGTATCAGAATTGAAAAAACATGTAACAAAAAGGGTATAAAAAGGATATACTTTTAGAGTGGGGGAACAGAATACTAGTTTAGGGTATTCTGAGATCGAAGGGCAAATACTTATTTAGGGTAGGCCTATGTTTTGAAAGTAGATGTAGGAGCAAGGTGTCCACCTTGTAATGGAAGTGCCCCCCCCCCCCCCCCCCCCCCCCCGGGAGAGGCAGAAGAGAGAAATTCAACTTCAGTGCACATTTTCAGCATGAACTTCAATTAATTTATTCAGCATCCTTTTGTTATTGTTTCAGAGATGACAATGGAATACATTTAGCTAGTCAGGTAAAGCATTCCAAATGATAGATCCATTAGAGCGAATCGTAGTTCTAGGGAACTTATGACACACACAAAAAAACGTACAAACTTATATGGATTTCTTGCAAGACGACTAATAACACTGCTATTAAAAAACCCCAACAATATGACAAGTTAGAGCGATTCGTAGTTCTAGGGAACTTATGACACACACAAAAAAACGTACAAACTTATATGGATTTCTTGCAAGACGACTAATAACACTATTAAAAAAAAAAACAATATGGCAAGAAAGAATTCACCTAAAAATAATGATAAATATTTAGAATAATTTGGGTTTCATAAAGTTAATTTTTTTGTGTGTATGAGCTTCAACAAATAATTAATAGTTACCCTTTTTGCACAGTCTTTAAGTATATAAACACTTTGGAATAAATGTGCTGCCTAAAAACTAATATTATTACTGCATAATAATTCAAGTATTGCAAGATCATGATAATTATGTTATGTTCTATGAATTTAGAAGTCACACTGGTAATACATATTTTTTCTCTCTACTTAACACCTCAAATATCGGAGAAGTATTTTTTACAAATATAATCAATGTGGCATTTCCGTGTCATATTTTCATACAGAATTGCTCTTAAAAGTCTAAGGAAAAAATAAATTTCAAAGGATCCATAGTAGTAGTGTTGTCTTTACTCTGTTTAACACTTCAACTACCTGAGAAAACCTTTTTACAAATATAAATGAATTTGCATATCCAATCTTCCAAGTTGTATTTTCATTCCAAATTGCTCCTGAAATCTTACTTGATTAACTTGTTTATCATTTTAAAAATTGTTATTTGCACTGTAATATGATCAGTGTGCTTATTGCACATTTCCATAATTTGTGTTATCAAAGATAACCTAAAGCTCATTGGCATTAAATAACTGGTGCATTACAGTTTTCAAGACTAAGTTCATTTCAAAAGGATCATTGGTAGATAAAACCAGATTAATATCATCAGCGAATAAAATAGAAGAAATTGCTGACACATGGCAAGTATTTGACATACAACAGAAATAAGAGAAGGCCTGGATAAGACCTTTGTGCAGCAGCCAATTGTATATGCTATGTACAGAAAAAAACATTGCCAATTCATACATATTGCTTTTTATTCAATAAATGACTTTTCAGCAGTAAAGGCGGAGTGCCTTTTATTCCATGAATATTTAAATATAAGTTGAATGTAATCCTTCAAAAACGAAGTAAAGTAGCAGAGTGTTAAATCAAAGAGCACATGTGGCGATGAAATAAACATGAATAATGAAAAAAATACAGTGCCTCCTATTTCATTAGTCTTCATCATCTGATAGTTCATCCCAGTCAATATCTTGATCTTCATTCAATTCGCCATGGTCCTGATCATCTACTGCATCAGGCAACAAGTCAATTAGGGTGGGTGGGAGGATGGGGCCACAGGACCACATTGGCTCCAACATGCCATTCTCTGTCCTTTCCCAGCCTTGTCCAGGGTCATGTGGTTTCGGACTCCGGTACATGGGCTTTCCAGCTCTTTTGTAGTGGGCTAGGCGATGGTTTACCCGCTGGAGGTGGGGAATTAAGTTGTCATGACATGGTGGAAGGCGAGAGAAATCCACCCTTGACTTAGAAGTTAATGGTTCATCTTCCCCTACCATCCGTCTCAGCATTATTCCACGAAGGACATTGACTGATGTTTCCTTCTTGTTGCCATACATGCGGCAGGTGAATGCCTCAATAGCCTTGGCAGTATTTGAGTTGACTGACCAATTGTCCCCAAGTGTTCTGGAGAAGGAAAAAAGAGCAAAATTTGTAATGTAAGGCATTATCAAGAATAAAATATATGATTGAAGTGTTTAAAAATTGATTATAGATATGACATTTCATATACCAGTTTGTAGTTATCCCATGAACACTTTTCCCACTTGAATTTTCAATTTTTTTCTTATTTATATATAGGCCATGAGACATTTTCAAAGCAAGACATTTCAAATGCGTGTCTGCTACAACAATCTCTGGAATTCAAACTCGACGAAGAATGAAATTGCCTATGTAGAGGTGACTAGAATTGCTCACATTGATGATCACCTGGGAAAGCATCTATGTCAATGTCTTGTTTGCTACCATTCATTGCTTTATTTGTTTCTAGCTACCAGTAAATATTTGCTATTCATTCGATGTAATTGCAAGCATAATTTGTCAAACCTAGAAGAATTATTATTTCACCCAAGATGTCTGAATTTTAAAACCACCATGCCTTGAGTACAACTGATATTTTTTTTCCTAATCATGTGCAGAATGAAACTACAAACTGGTATATATCGGGTGTTAAAACTACCTGAAAGCATCCTGGAACTCTGGAAGACTCTCAAGTTTCTTAGCAGGGCCAACCTTTCCCTTGCCCTTGAAGGCACTTGTAGCATCTTCACCAGTGAAGACATAAAGGCCAAGCAGCATAGTGCAGCGCTGCTCTCCCATCTTCAACGCCAGTGTTGAAATGTTAATGATTCGACGGTGCTTTCCAGATCCAGTGTCAAAGAAGATCGTCAGAGGGATGCTACTTGCATGGTGCAGAAGAATAAGGAAGATGTCAGTGTCTGGCGACCGGACAACTGCAGACTTGAATCCCAACTTGACCGCATGCTGCAGGTACAAGATCACCCGAGTGTCAGTTTCCTCCTGATTCGAAGCAAGTTCTTTGATCTCTGTTACAGATACCTGAAAAAGAAAAAAAGAAAAAGAAATGAAATCATCGTAGAAATTTCAACCAACCTGAACGGTACAAGACAAGATGCTCTTTTCAAATGACTGAATGATATGATTTATATAGCATTTACTCACATTGCCATCAGATGAGGTTAATTGGTGGGCTCGTCCATCAACAACCATGATTGCAGTCGGAACGTCTTTTAGACGGGATGCTGCCCCCTCACCCTTCCACACTTTAAGTAGAAGATGGCACAGTTGCATCTTGTTGTCTTCATTGGTCAAGAATACCTTGAAGTCAGCTGGTGTTCTCGTGGCTGGACCATCTACCACGAACTTCGGTGAACATCCACGTCTGAGTCGTTCCTGCCCTTTGATGGATTCAGCATGATAGCAGTCAGTCGCAAAGACAAAATTTCTCTTTGCCACCATGATGTCAAGAATGCGAAGACACATTTGTCCAAAAGTAGGAGGCAGATTGTTGAGGCCATGAAAGAGAGCATTTCCATCTTGGATGAAGAGCGCATCACTTGGACATTCAGCATCCTGGATCCCCTCCAGGAGGTAGTGGAGCATTGACGCTTTGTTTGTTTTGGTAAAGAAACCATCAGCTGTTCCAAGGCTGTGTGGTACTGGGGTCAGTGGGTACTTCATCAGCTCATCAAGGTTGATCTGTTCTTTGACATGCTGCGATTTGACCAGGAGCGTAAAGGCAATATCACTCTGTTCACGGTATTGGATAACCTGAAAAAATGAGTGAGAAATTAATGAATTAAGAAACATGGCTACAATACGCTTACAAGAGTAATTATGTTCTTACATTCATATTCTTCAATTCAATTCAATTATTTTATTTGGCCACATTGAAAGCATGGAAAATTGTTGCACAAATGTAAAAATACATGACATATAAACATTTAAGAATTGGTATTATACACTTAAAAATATACAAAAGACACTGCTCATTTTAAATCAAAAAGTTTAGAGTCATGAAAATGCAATCTTGAGTGCTAATTATTACCAAAATGAATTTTAAATAATATTTGTTTTGATATGAGAGTGAAAATCACAAGGTCAACATAATCAGCAAAATGTCTGCTACAACCCCTTAAAAACAAAGATAAAAATGACATCAACGCACCTTTCCTTGTGAAGTTGTAAGTTTCACTGCCTTGTTTGAGGAATCCATTGTCTTTAATTTTTGCCTCTTGATAGGCTCAAAGAAGAGGCCCTCTGGATCTTTTGCTAATCGATCCTTGATGAAGCGTTCCTTTTCCTCTTTGCCGACAGTCTCTGCTCTCAGTACATCATAGGCGACTTCTGGTGAGACTGGCGAACCAGAAGCCAAGCAGTAGAGTTGATCCTTGTCAGCGATGGTGAAGGGGTTTGTGAAATTGCGTATTGCCGTTAGTGTGCGTTCAACAGCCTGCTCAGACTTCCTGATCTCTGCCTTATCAAGCTCACGATGCTTTCCATCTTTGGGGGAATCTGGGTCACACACAAGCCCGCACATCTCAAGAATTTTCTCAAAGAACTGTGTCCTAGTGGAAGTTGTGCGACACCATCGTTGATAAGCACCATAGAGGGAGAAAAGACCGACAAACCCACCTAATGCATACAAAAGAATAAAGAAAATGAGAACGTGAAAAGCCAAGATGTCAGAAAAGGCAATCTCCATCATGATGGCAAAGTGAATAAAATGTTGAAGCCTCAACAGTATTTCATTCATCTTAATTGAACCACTCTAACACCACTATGAACTGACCTGATTACATTCAACACGAAGGTTTGATTATAGATTTATGAACATGAGAGTTCATTTATATATGAGCTTGCAATATATTGCAATGTAATGTATTGTAACCGATACATACCTTGTGATTTTGCGAAGCGCATAAAGGTCTCTTCCATCGTTTTGTCCACAGCGGAACGTGCTCCAGGTATGACAGATCGTGCAACAGCAATGCCTCCCTTCTCTAACAGCTGTTTGGCTCCAGGATGAGAAAGTTCAATGTTGGTCAAGAACACCTCCAACCATGCCAAGTACCTTGAGATTGAAAAAAAAGAGAGAAAACGAATCAGACCTGTAGCTCCCTGTAACTGGAATTTGAGTACAAGAACAACTGGATAACATCATAAATGTGATATAATAAAGAACATATCCTCAAAAATAAGAAAGAAAGAAAAACAACTCAAATCACTTGAAAAGACCCTTTCTTCTTTAGAATTTGTTGTTTATCAGGTTGTTTGGGTTTTTTTCTTCCAAAGTCCTTGTGTATCAATACCCTACAAGCAAATATATTCCTTGAAAATAATAATGAAACAAATTAAGCAAAATGCATGATACTTGCGTAAATATATATCTGACAATGATAACAAAACAAGATACAATTTTAGATAATGTATAGCTCTGTAGGTTATTACAACAAAATTATTTGATTACTAGAGCAACAACATTTATATTTTTAAAAATCTGATTTCTGGTGAGATATTTTCAGCAACAACATGTTGATGTCTACATGACTATTCACTAACCAAAGCTGATTATTAGAAATATGCAAAGATAGAGTGAAGGCTTACCTTGAGTAGTTGGGCCCATCATAAGCAAAGAACAGGTCGGCCATGTCACCATTGCACTTGTGGAAGAGGGGCAAGTTGTTGGTCTTCACAGCATACAACAGCATGAATAGCAGACGGGCTTGATCAATCACAGACAGCCAGAATGTAGCAGTCTTGCCAAGATGACCTGAACGCACTCGGTCTTCAAAATCTCTGTACTTTATGAGCAGATTGCTGGTATTGTCATCATCTAATGACGCATTCAAAGCATCACGTGTGCATGTCTCTGCAACTCTTCTTAAGGCAGTTTGGTTGGTGATGTTGACCTCCTCATCTTCAAGGAATCGCTCTATCAGCAGTCTTCCCATGGCTTCGCAAACTGTCTTGAGACAGAAGAGAGCTTTGGCATATGCCTTGCCTGCCAAGACATTACGTAAACAGCCACTGGTTGTCAGCTGGGCCTCAAGAAGAATTTCGGAGTATCCTGATCCCCTGCATTTGTGACCTGTCAACATGCCGATGAAGTTCATGCCTGTGTGAAAGGGGCCAGGTGTCACAACATGGTACTTGTATGTTTCTGGGTACTTCCAAATGAGGGGAAGTGCCTTCATGCACCCTCCAAGGTCAAATGTGGTGAGCACATATGATTGACCAACTTGCTTTGTAGCATCCTCCGATCTCTTCAGTAATTCTTTAATGGTGGCATACTCCGTGAATGGTAGATGGATGGGGGTAAAGTAATCAATTGTTGATTTCTTTGCAGGTTTTTCTCCAGTCGCTGATACAAAGCCACCAAATCCTGGCACCGTTTGATCCTCTCCTCCATTTGTACCAACTACACGAGCAAAGGACCATACATGGAACTCTTGAAGGCACTTCAAATACATGTCGTTGTTTGAAGCGGGTGGAACATATGATGTACCCTCAGGAAACTTTGGTCCTACTCTCTTAGTGATGATGACTGGGGCAAGACTTCTAGGTTCTTCGGTATTGAACGATCGCATCATATTTCGCTTGAACAGAGGGAGTGTTCTTTCTCTACTCGCCTGGACATCACACTTTGCTTCTTGGATCATGATTCCCCCTGTACTATTAACCACATTTGACCCATGTATGTTGGTTGTCGTCTTGTTGAGGTTATCCCATTCAGTGTGGAACACCACATTATCATCTCCAGTGACAATCCTTGGTGTCAGACATGTTGACGTGTCATCAAGTGCCTTTGCGAGGGCTGTCTCCATCTCCAGAATGTAATCATAGGATTCACAATGACCAAGCCTGTGGAGTATTGCCGACAGTTTCTTACTCCTGAAGAGGTGTCTAATCGTCGTGCTAAGCAGAATGTGCTTAGGTAGTTTCCACAATCCTTGTGTCACTGCACGACAAATGTCTTGACATATTGACAGCACAACCCGACTGGATCTTTCAGTGTGTGTCCCCTTACCGTCAGCCGACAGGAGACAGGTCATAAACTGAAGTAAACTAGGTGGCAGGTTATCCGGATTCATATCCAGATCTTCCATCGTTGGTGGCCAGGGAAGTGGTCTACATGTCTTGAAAGCCGTTTTGATATTATGATTGAGCTGTTCTGCAATTGCTTCTGAATTCTCTCTGGAACTAAGTTTGTAAACCTGTGTGATGGCATCTTGCAGAGAAATACTTGCATTATATACAATGTTGTAAGTAATACAACCCTTGTCATCTGACATGTTTGCAAATTCTAGCAAACTGCCAACATCATCATGGTTTTGCAGGCGTAGTTTCAGTCTTTCACTTCTATAGTCTGGACTCAGAAGACCTGTCCTGTCCAGCTCTCGCACATAAAGATCGCACATAAAGATTGCGTAACGATGATACTCTGACTGACTATTTTGTGACGAGCAATAATCTCTTCTTTCACGTACTCAAGAACGACATCAAATGCCCTCTGGTGGGCAGCAGCTTTGGACAAGTTGTCATCATTGGAGGATGTTTTAGCATTTAGATATTTGAGATATTTGAGATTGAAGTCATTTCTACAGGAAGCATGGAAACATGCTTCCCTCGCAAAAAGATCTTCACCTTGCACTTTTCTGTGTAGTGCACTCAATCCCAGTTCGAGAGCTCTATTTTCAATGTCTTTCCATGTCTGATGTTTAAGGCCACTACTACCACTAGAGGATGATTTGAAGACGGCGAATTTGATGCACCGTTCGGTCTTTCCCTTCACCCTTCTTTCTCTTTTGTCGCAGAAAATGCACTCAGGTGGAAATAGTCTGCCGTGTGAAAATGATTTGCGAGATCTTGATGTTTGCTCAAGCAAATTTTCTGCACTCAACTTGCGTTTCTTTGAAATGGTTCTTCCCCCAAGGATCACCTCACCATGCTGCATTAGAAGACCTGTAAACAATAAATAAAATACAAGTAATGTCGATCAATTAAATATGCAAACACATGAATAAATATTGACATGAATAACATCATGAAAAACAAGCGAATATACACACGACTGAGACTTTTGCTAATTACAGCCTAATTTGTCCTAATTTTAATTATAATTATCATTATTATTATCATTATTATTATCATTATTATTATTATTATCATTATTATTATTACAGGACTGCTGCTTGAATGTATACATTATGTAGTCTATCGAAAGCCGAGAGGGAAAAGGTAACACAAGATTGTATTTTGACTATAAAAGTATTCATCAAATTAAATTCCTATCTCTTATAATTGTATTTAATGAGAAATTGAAGAAATAAAAACGTGTCCAAAGGCCTACACTTCTCAAAGAAAGTTTAGGAAATCCATGCATTCTTCCTGCCTGGTGTATCCAACTGAACATTAATGTTTGAATTAAAGTTATCAATTGTAGGCTCTGGAAATTATTAGAAAAAAATAGATTACAAAAACAAAACAAACCCAAGCAGTAAATTTCTATGATCACTCATTTAAATAGGTAGTTCTAATCATTCAGTTCAACGTCATATTCTTCAAAATATAAACCACTGCAAACCATTGCAAACTAGGCATGGTTAATACATCACTTCGAAGAGGTATGTGGTTCTAATCTTTCATATTATCACTTTCAGTGCCATATTCTTTAAAGGCCAAGTCCACAGCAAGATGAAGTTCATTTCAATAAAAAGAATAAAACATTCCAAACAAAACAGTGAAAATTTGATGAAAATTGGATACAAAATAAGGAAGTTATGAATTTTTTAATTTTTGCTATTTTTTTCGCAAAACAGTTCTTGAACAATATATATGAATATTCAGTGAGTTGATGATGTCATACACTCACAATTTCCCCCACAATATGTACATGTATACAGAAATGACAAAAATTTAATATTTGAAGTATAAAAATGTAAAATTTGTCCTTAATACTCATTACATACTTTGTGAAATTTTCTGAAATTTTTGTATAGATTATTATGGAGAATAGTGAGTGTATGACATCATCAACTCACTCACTGAATATTCATATTGACTGTTCAAGAACTGTTTTGCGAAAAAAATTGTGAAACTTTGAAAATTCATAACTTTCTTATTTTGCATCCGATTTTCATAAATTTACAAGAATTTTGGGTAGTAGTCTACTTTATATAAAAACAGATGAATCAAATGATAGACTGTTTTTCTTAGGCCTATAGTCAGAGTAAAGATCTAGACCTCCTCTACACCACAACTCTTAAGCCTTAGGTTATTACGGCATCCTTCCGTCAAAATACAAAACAATCTTCTAGTTTTTTTATTTTCACTCGAAATAACATAAATATACAAATAACAATCTATTCATAGATGTTTTCTTTAAACACATAATTGGTGAATTCAAATCAAATCAATTCAACGATCAATATAGATCTAACAGTTACATGTACCACATTGAAGTTCTGATTTCATGTCACATGTAATACTAACACAATTTTATACATGTGGGACTGATCATACAAACTTAGTGGGAACAAATCCATAAATAGGTTTTATTTTGTACTTTAAACAAATAATCTTTTTGGCAAATATCACAAACTGTAGCAGAACTAATGTAAAAAATCAACAATAGAAACTTACCACATGTTAGATGTATAAAAGATGACTTCTTAGATCCAAACAACAAATTTTACAAAAGTTTGGTAAAACTTTTGTCCTATCACAAGTAAGCCTGTTTATTTCTGCACAATAGAGGGCGCGCATCATCATTCCATATTGAAATTCTTCACCACTCTGGACATGCTTCAGTGTCAACTTTGGATGACCGTAACTTCCCTGCTGCTGGAGGAACGTCTATGTAATTTTCACATTGCATTGCATACATAGTCAGCATAATTTAGAAGAAAAATGAGACCAATAGAATTTGTTTTCGTGCCATTTATAGATAGATTATTAATATGGTACAACACTATTTTTTTGAAAAAAATGGGAAATTTTATATTCTGATCCAAAAATTAATATAAAAATTGGTATAGACCCCTCCATAATTGATATGATCTTTTAGAGAATTTAATTCTCTGTAATCTGAGACCAAAACTGTGATGATTGAGCAATCCTATCAAATATTACATCACTTTTAGCAAAACCTGTTATTTTCACCATCCGTTACCATGGAAACAGATTTTTGACCACTATGGGACACTCTTTGACCTTTTAAAAATGCATTTTTGAATTCTACAGACAAAACTGGTCTAGGTAGGGTGGATTAAAAAAATATACTTTTCGGGTGCACGTAGACCCCCTTCTCCTACTAGACTAATTAGCCTTCTTCCAGTATGTCACTTCAGCGCCGCTAGCCTGGCGAAGCCCATAAATTATTAAACTACTATTTCGGAATCTGAAGCACATATATCGTACATACTTCGTTACATCATTTCTCTTTTGATGTCCTAGATTGGTCTTTCTATCTCAGAATTGGACAAAAGTGTTTTACCTATTTAGATCAGAAAAAATATATATATTCTTCTTTACCTGGAAGACAGGCTATCTATGTGTGTGTGTGTGTGTGCGTTTGTTTAGCATTATGTCCGAGGACATTTTCGGACAGAGAACAAAAAAAAAATCATGACAACAATGGTCCTCGGAAGGCGGACAATAGTCCTCGAACGTCGAACAATGAATTTATGCCTTATTCCGTCGACTGTCCGAGGACGAGTAACAATAGAGGAACAATAGTTGTCCTCGGAAGTAAAGCCATGTAAACCTGTGTGTGTGTGTGTGTGTGTGTGTGTGTGTGTTCAGATGTTGGCCGATATGTTATGTACCCCTTTGCATTAATATTTCTATATGTAAACCTTATATCTTGTAAGCCTAAAAAAAAATTTTTTTTTAAATATAGGTGAATTACGTAATTGTACAATTATGTGTATATATGGTACGCTGCACGATATCGATTATCACTCACTGTCAGTAATATGGTCCTCTTTTTTTTTTTTGCCTTACCATAGCAATACCTAAAAATTTGTGTATATAATACAGATTAAATATTGTACACTCTCATTTTCTTTTCTTTTTTCTGTTCTAACCACCTTTCTACCTTTTCTCATCTAAAGCTCCACCCGGCAAGGGCTTGTCTTCCCCACGTAAGTAGGATTAAAGGCGTCCTGTCCCCTGGAAAGATCAAGACTTCACCGACGTTGATGATGTTCAACATCAACGGGACAGACGTATCCCCGCACTGCGGTACGGGTGCGGGACTGGAGCTCTTCCTTAATTTCTTTTGCTTTCCCATTTTTCTTTTCCTTTTCTCTTTCTTTCCTTTAAGCTGATAGGAATTAGGGAAAGACCTCTTGAACTTGTAAATCCAAGTATAATAGATCTCCTAGCGTATAATTTTTTTTTATATACCATCGGATAGAATAACAGAATTTAATAAGGCAAAAATAGTCAAATCTGACTGGTTGCCAGACAAAAAACAATCACCCCCCCCCCTCCCCCTCTTGGTTGAATTTGCCAAATCCGCATGTTATTTTCACGGGTCACTTAATTTCCAGCACCCTCAATGAAAGTTTTTCTTTTTCTTTTTGAGTGCTCAATTGCGAATTTTCATGGGTAACAAAATGCATAAATTAAGTTTAATTGAGGGTTTAACAAATTCCAAATATCTACCGCTCCTGGCGCTTTGATCCCTCGCCCCGGGCGATAAGGTGATAACCCTTAAACACGCCACTGCCCCTCCCCAAGCCCAGGTCCCAGCATCCACACCGTCCACAAACCGTTTTAACTTGGTTATTATGGGGGGTTTTAACTGCCATTGAACACCAAGCACACAAAACAGATAAGTCAATGTCAAGTGGGGGAAACTTTTTTTCTTTTTCTTTATTGCTTTCCATTATGAAATATCATAATATTGAAATGAAGCAGAACATTACTATCAGATATACCGTATATGCACATTATGCTATTCATCGGTATCGAAATGGAGAAAGCTGTAATCAAAATAATCATAACAGTATGTAAAACAAAATTAAAATAAAAATTTGTATAAGTTGGGACCAAAGGTGTGATAATTATAACGAAAAATAGTAATGAAAGTGGCTTATGCATCTCCCATTCTCTCTCTCTCTCTCTCTCTCTCTCTCTCTCTTGATATAATAGTGCTTAATTAACGCACTGCGTTGCTAAATTCGAATATTTCTATATGCTCTCACGGAATTCGATATTTATTTGACTTCATCATTTTCTTATATCCCGAAGCAGAACACTTATACTATCATAATTGTAAACATTGTGGCTGGAATCTAATTGATATTACGTTAACAGTCTTCGGCTTCAGATGAGAGAGTATAATAAAAAGGGAAATCAATCATTAGTTTGCTGTTTTGATGAATAAGAAAGCGAGAAAGGGGAAATGGGAAGAGAGAGTGGGAAAGTAAGAGACGGGAATGGATTGAGAGAGAAGACGAGAAAGAGATAGAGAGAGGGGGATAAAGCGAGGGAAGAGAAAGAGAGGAATAGAGAGGACAGAATGATAAAGAGATGAGAATGGAGAGAGAGAGAGGGGGGGAGTTTGGAGCGAGGGGGAAGATAGAGATACGGAATGGAGAGGAGAGAATGATAAAGGGAGGGAGAGAGAGAGAGAGGGTGGGGGAATAAGGTTATAAGGGGAGAAAGAATATCATTTCAGCCTGTCATGGGAGTGGACTGTGTAACAATTCTTGCTCCTTTAACAATGAAGTGCAGGAGAGGTTTCAATAAAAGCATCCTTTAATACCATCAACTTGTATGATTTTTGTTACTATTTACAATATGTAAAAATATATAAGTCTGATTATTTATCCTCTCTCACTCTCAGCATGCGTGGCTCAGCTCAACTGAATTAATGGTTTCTTGACGTCTTCGTCGTTGACTTCAATGGCGTTTACGAGCAGGGACAGCGATCTGACCTTATGCTCCTTACCATTGTCGAATTCATCACAGAGATCGTGGTCGGGGTTGTATTTGAGGAGGTTGTACAGGGAACCGATTCCGAAGGCGAGGGTGTAAATGAACCACAAAAAACGAACAATACCCATGATGCCTTTTTGTCTGAAAAAAATACAATAAACAAAATAAAACATACTCGTTATAGCATTGATGGCCAGCGAGTATAAACTATAATGACAAGCAGTGGCACATCTATGGCCCCCACCTGCTTAACTTATCTATGCTATTGTACATGCGAGGGAGTGAAATGACCGAGCGATATTTTTAAGGCTTGTTCCGAAAGGGTGGGTAGCGTCGCGTCGCGTCGCGTTTACTGGAACGCCACCATTCGTCCAAAGCTCCCCCCCCCCCCTGCGGTTTTGCCGAAGGGTGCGTTGGGAGCGTCGGGTCGCGTCGCGTTGACTGGAACGCCACCATTCGTCCAAAGCCCCCGGGTTTTGCCGAAAGGGCGCGTTTGGACTTTTTCTACTATAATATTAAAGACAGTGGCAGTGACAGTTTTTTTGCTTGGGAGGGAAAATGGAGCCCATAAAATCTGATACCCCCCCTCCCCCACTAAGTGATTTTTTTTTAGAGCTGGTGAGAAGAAAAAATACGGATCTCCCTCCAAAGTTGACAGCCCTGCATTTGTGCCCCCCTTACAAAATCCTGGATCAGCCCCTGATCAATGATAATAATGAGGGACAGATCCTGGGGGAATCAGCTGCTCCCCCTCCCCCCCCCCCCTTTTTTTGAAACCCAACTGGCATACCTTTACTACACAATAAAAAAAATGCCTCCTTGATTGTACTGTTCCTGCTCTGTGCCCCCTCTTTTACAAAATCCTGGATCCGCTCCTGGTAATAATAATAATAACAATATTTAGAAAAATTCGAAACGTACCCTTTCGCCAAAATGGGGGGGGGGGGGGGCTTTGGACGAAGGTGTCCTTCCAGTCAACGCGCCTTTCGACGCTCCCAATGCACCCTTTCGACAAAACGGGGGGGGGGGGTCTTAGGACGAATGGTCGTGTTCCAGTGCAGTCAACGCGACGCGACGCGACCCATCCTTTCGGTACAAGCCTTTATTTGTTTAGCGTAGATAAAGCCTGGACCTGGCACACTACACCACCCACACCCACACATTAACATGCAGACGTACGCAATGGCGTATCCATAGACGGGGGTAGGGCGGGATCATGGGCGATACCGATTCCCTTCATTGCTCAGATGGGGAGCTGCGTAGCCCCGATACAAACAGGCCTACCACCGAGTTCCATTTCAGGGGTGGGGTGGTGGGGTGGGGATGGGGGCGTATGCCACGGCTCAAAAGAGGTGTCGTAGTTGAGAGGTTTAAAGTAGAACACTCAAGAAAATCACAAATATGGCAATTAATGTATCACTAGAAATTGGGAAGCTTACAGATGGCAATCGTATAAGTTTTATGTCAACTGCGTATATGATGATTATAAAAACAACATAAATAAAAGCTCTTCTCAGCATGTGGAATATCCGAGGATTCGCCAGAAATATAGCGATGTTTTGATGTCGTCATACGAGGGATCGATCCTGCTTAAGCAGACGACGTCCTATAATGAATGAACGTAATTGCAATGCAATTATTTATCAAATTATAAAGAGTTTGGTACATTTAAACATGACCTTATTTCACACCATTCTAAAAGGGAAAGTGAACTGATTCTGATAACTAAAACCGTTTGATTGTAAATACACAGGAGAAGGGTCAATGATCAATGAAATAAACCCCATTTTCAAATTGAAAAGCCCTGCGAATAATAGCTGGATGGTATTCGTTCCCTCTTGAAACGCCGAACATGCCGCGGTGCAAGCAGCTGAAAATACAATGGCGTCTTATTTTGTTTACAAGTGACTGATTCCTTTATTTTTTTAACGCTGCATTTTTCATCAAAATAATACCATACACGAAGTTAAGAGTGAGGCAACAGATAAGTGAAGAGGAGATGACAAAACAGGCACTGAAAAATGTGTATAATGTTATGGGACATCGTCTGCTTAGACAGGACTCGCCCCTCTTGTGTCGTCACACATCTCAGCAGCGTTCAAGGAGCTTTTCAGCTGCTATATCGGGGGCTGTATTTTACCGTTTTATAATTGATAATAATCATTAATTCAAATGTTTCCAAGCTTTAAATTTGGATAACCTTGTTTAATTTATGCCATCTATGCAATAATAAGTATTAAGCCAATATTTAAAATCATCAGTGTTCTACTTTAATACGTTTGACTGGAAATGCGAATAAGGTCGTGGGTTCGATCCCAGGCACGGCATTTACATTGCTCTTTGATCGTACGTGACTTGGAAATAAACGGTGTTTGGCATAATTATGTGTTTACCAACGTGTGTGGGTTTGTTTTTAGATATACATGTATATACAAATGTATTTTGTAATCCAAGTCATGCGAATCCCCAAATTTAAAATTTTGAACTAAAAAGCATTCGCACAGATACAAGTGCAGCACGGATTACAACTTACCCAGCTAGATAGTACGCATAAATGGCTTCAGACACTTGAATGATTACTACTGAGTACCATCTGGAAGAGAGTGAGAGACAGAGAGACGAGGATGGGGAGATATAGAGAGAAAGAGAGGGATAGAAAGAAAGAGAGAGAGAGAGAAAGAAGAGGAGAGAGAGGGATGAAAGAGATAAATATCAGAGGGGAGGTGTGTGTGTGTGTAATTGGGTTTTTACAGACGTGTATCAATCAGATATGATTATTTACGTCTGGGGACCGACCTTTAACGTCACCATCCGAAAGACGTGACTCAGTCTCGAACCTGGGTCCGCTGAATCAGTTTATAACTTCCACTGTTAGCTGGATTACAGGCGCACGCCACAACGCCCAGTGGAGGAAGGAAGGGTATATCAAATAAGTAAAAAAGAAAGGGAAAGAGATTCGGTGAGGAAACTGCACTGAAAGAAAAAAAAAATACAGTAGATAATATTATTCAATTATTCAATCTTTATTTTAATATAGGTTTTCCGGCCCATTTCATCTTGTGCTTCCAATTTCGTACCGGGCATGACACTGTTTGACACTCGTTTCAATTTCGTTTTTGGTCGATCAATTTTTGAAAAATTGTCATTAAATTTCGTGCTTTGTCACCCGTTTTCATCAATTGCAATAGGCCGGTTTACTAAGTGTATTTAAATTTGTGCATGTTTCTCTCCAGAATCCTTAGCTACCAACTATTTAGTGCACCTGATGCATAATGGCATCTCTATGGATGGAATCCATTTTGCATACATTAGATGTTGCTATGTCGGGCAAGCCTCTGGCAAGCTTTTTAGTCGTCAAGAGAAACTTTTGTTCAAGAAGTATGCATGAAATTAGTAAACAGGTCTATTCAAATTCGTCGTTCACATTTTCGTCAAAGTTTCAGTCAAAAATGTCTCCCAGATAATTATAATTATGAAGGGCCATATATAACACATGACGAATTTGAATGACAAAATAATGAATTTGTTTGAAAAAAGAACGAATTTGATACAGCATTCCTAACTCTCTTTGCGGCAGATACGAATTTCAGTGACAATGACGAATTTGAATGCTTAATTTTTTAATTTGATTGACAAAAAACGAATGTGAATGACAACTTGGCGAAAGCTTGTCAGAGGCTTGTCATACATAGCAACAAGAAATGTATGCAAACTGGTTTCCAAGTATTATAGTTCATTCATTAATAACAGGCTAATGGAATACCCCGTTACTAGGTCCCCAGGAAAGAAACATCCATAAATTTGAATAACTTTGTGAACAGGTCTATTGTCAGATCAGCTGTAGGTTAACAATGATTGTGGCTTCACTTCATTTGTATAACAATGGAAGTGCTAATAAATTCACTTCCTGGTATTTTTAGAAGTATATCATATACCCTTGTCCAGGTAATGATTGAGGCATATTTCTTTGAAAATGCACACGTTTCCGACATTCCTAAGATTATGTACATGTTTTGTAACAATTCAGTGATGTATGAATAATTCCGGACAAGCCGTCTTCTGTAAATTGTCTTGTGCAATTATTCTTACAACAATTGTTTGTCGCATGCTCAAGTCACATTAACCAGGACAAAAAATACAAAACTTGTTATGGTTATGATTAATTTTGTTGTTAACACACACACACACACGCGCGTTAACTTATAATAATGTAAAGTCCACAACATACTAGGTGTGAAAAAACACATTTGACACTTTTGATCGTTAATAACTCAAAAGTTAAAACTTGTGTCAGATTGAGGTTTTTAAAATGTAGAATTGAAGGATGTCAAATTTATTTGAAATCTAATTAAATATCCAGAGCGTTGTTTTAAGAATGGACATGTGTTCAAAGAGATGTCATAAAACTTACTCCAAATAAATTTGAAATCCTTCAACTTTACAATGTGAAAACCTCAGTCCCATAAGAGTTATAAATTTTGCGTCCTTAATTAACAAAAGTGTCAAAATAATGTTGTTGTTTTTTACACCTAGTATAATTTAACTTACATTGCTTTGATCAATCGAGGTCTGTGGATAACTAAATACTGTGCTAGATCCCCAATGCGCCCAAGCATCTTGAACGGTATCTCCAACGGTACATAGACACACATCTTTTAAAAGATAATATAAATATAAAGAAAGCAAGAAAGAATGAATGAAAGAAATTTATTTAAAAACTCTGTTCATATACACTTTTCTTGGGTGACATATACCACTAGAACTGTTTAACAAATTATACCACTAAAAAAGATAATAATAATGAAAAAGGCACATTTCATTACAAATATACTTATACAATCCTTAAAACGGATTATTATAACATGAATGGGGGACAAGATATTAAAAGAAAGAGAAATACAAAATAACAGTTTTGGTCCCACCCATTTTACTTGATGTTACTTCTTAATATTTTTCGCCTTAAATCTTGATTGAACAATAACTACGAGGAGATGGAAGACTATGTTAGTATTTGGTACAGTACTAATTAGTACATTGTACCATTGTATTATTTAAAAATTAAAAAAAAAATATTTAAAAAATTATGATTAAGAAATGACACTTGTTTAGGAACAATTCTCTTTCAGTAAATTAGTTATTTTTTAATTTTTATTTTCATTTATTTTTATTTTATTTTATTTATTCATTTATTTATTTATTTATTTATTTATTATTTTTTGGGAGGGGGTGCATTTGTTAATATTATGTGTTTTCTTACCGCAGTCAGTATAATTCCAGATGAGATGAGTAACATGACAAAAATGTTCGGGCGCTTGAAGTAATATGGGTCCGGTTTTGTCCCCATCCTGATCATTTCACACTAATTATCTTATGCACTCGCCTGCTCCAAATAACCAGTTGTCCTTGCTTGATATAACAACAGCACCTTAACAAACCTAGTTCGAAATCCGTCAGTATTTCAGGGGGAAATACACAAGTTCACTACTCTACAACTCTTGCCGTCAACCATTTATGCTATAACAATAGGGCAGCATGCAGCATTTGGGGAAGTTCATCGATCCCTTTTATTCCACTGCCTCGCTCTTAAAATGGTTATTGGTATCAAAGATCCAGATGAATCATGAATTTGAAGTTCATGTACTTGTAAATGTTATGCCTGTAAATGTGTTACAATTATTATTATACACGCAATTACAAAGGTCATGTATGCAGTTTTCGATCTCAGTACAATTTTACTGTGCAATGAAATTATTTGAACAGACAAGAGCACGGACTCTAGTTATAATGCTTCTTGATAACATTAACATTGACGGTCCAAAGTTCGCTGTTGAGCATAATAACTTCAGCTTCCTGCTTTCGCATTAAACTATAGGCCTGCATGCATGGTTTAGTGTTTTTCCGGCATAGTTTATATTTGTAAGGAGCGCAGTTGATTCACTCCAATCAAAATGTCTATACGCATGCATGATTGTCCTGAAATCCACGGAAAATGGGGACATTCTCAGGCTACTCACTGTAATGTTTGGATATAACATAGTATTACATGAATTAGGGGTATTCCGAGACGGTCCCTTTAATTGTGGCAGTATCCGCGGTAATGGTAAATTTGGGGCATGTAGGAGTTAACAAAATCCACTTTTCAATTTCTAATGTTTTTGCAACCGGGAGAGCGAGCAAAATGTTTATAACCCTTTCTTTCTATCTTTTTAAACGACCGGTAATCATGGTATCCATTCAGGGGTGGATCCAGGATTTTATATATCAAAAAGGGCCTTCAGATTTTGGGGGTACATTATTCTTCCTAAATTCTCTGACAAGCAAAAAAAAAAAACACCAAAACAGTCATGAGATCTAAAAGAGGGGGCTCAGTTTACAGGGGGGCACAATGTACACTGTTTTCAAAAGGGGGCATGGGCCGGAAGTACCCCTAAATCCGCCATTGTATCCATTTATATTGTTTGAAGAAATTCTGCCTTGGAAGTGGAATTTAATAAACCGTCGTATAGTAAGTCAATTTGAGTAAAAACAGAATGTCTGAGAATCGAATCGATGAAAATGTGAACTTTTTTTTTGGGGGGAGGGGGGCAAGAATTTAGGAGTTATCAATTCATGTTAGTGTCTCAGAGTCTCTCTGTTCTCTCTCTCTCTCTCTATTTCTTTCTCTCTTCCACTGTCTCATCTCTCTCTCTCTCTCTCTCTCTCTCTCTCGGTTACGGTTCAAATCCCTCCTGGTTCATATTTTCTCTAACTTTTCATTTCAAAACTGCATATTGTGCAGCTGATCCCAGTACTAAATAGCAGTTAAGCAAACAACATGTTTTGCTATTAATGTTATTACAGAGAATTTCTCCCATTAATTAATGCATGCCATACCAAGATTACAGTATCACCCTCGCAGTGGAACTAAGCTGGCTTTGAATCGGTGTCATTTTTTTATTTATTTATTTATTTCCATCAATACATGTAGTTTAAAAAATACATACAAATTCCAAATCAGAACAAAATATAAAATTACAAGATAGAGGAGACAGCAAGAAAAGCAAGAAGATTTATAAAAAAACTGCCACCTTTAGTGTATACATAAATAAATACATAAAATGGGCATACAGGATGGATAGAATTATGGCCAGTAATATAGGATTTGAAAGGTGTCAGACTGGAAGGTTTCATTTCACTTTAATGATTAACTGTTTTCTATATAAGTATTATATAAAAATAACATATAAGACTGAAACTTGATGAATATACAAAACATTATCAGGTACATTATTTGATTATATATACATATACAGTATATATATATATATATATATATATATATATATATATATATATATATATACATAAAATATATAATATATAAAATATGAAAAGAACTGATTGAATTCTAAACTTCACAAGAACTTTTGACACAGAGACGTAAGATGGGTCGAGCCGCCGAGGAAGCGTTGACATCATGGAGGGGGAAGGTATCGGTATTTGTATTTTGTATTCATCTAGATAATTTATCTAACTACGGAGAGTAAAAAATGTTTTCAGCTAGTTTTCAGCAAGTCCATACGAGAAAAATGTTTACAACAGTCAAACGAAAAGCAACGTATACAATATGAAAAGGTAAGTACAACATAAAATACCAAAATGTTTATATATAACAATAAAAAAGCCTTTTTTATTGTTGCTGTTGTTGCACTGTTAATATTGTGATGTTCATTTTGCAATCACTTTTTAAAGACCTCAGCCTGACCCAAAACAACCATATATTGACGTAAAGCTTAGTAAACAAAGAATATAATTACCCTGGTTATTCATAAATTTTCGTCTCCGTTTATCCATAAAAAATAAAAAAGATAATTTTTTTGGTCCGCCCCCTCCCTATGGCGTAACACTGCAGGGGGTCGATAGACGTGTGACGACATGTCATGTATACAGCTCCGAGTGCGTCTACACGATATGTCGTCATCAAATTTTCACCCCCCGCAAAGTAGCGTTCCTCAGAGACGGGGCCCAAACCACCGGGGCTCAACATTCGGGACGCTGTTACTCATTCCACAGGAAACGGAATCTCATGAAGTTGGTTTCAATTTGTTCAGAAAATATATAGCTCCCCGTGGATGAATAAAGGGTATATTTCAAAATTCGGTCAGGCTGAGGTCTTTAAGCGATATCACTCTATCGTGGCTTGCAAAAGACCGTGAAAGTTCCTGACGCGGTCCTAACGTCAATAAAATGACCCCTTTTGTGAGACGGGTTTTGACTGTTATTCTAGAGTAAAGAGACGCAGGAGGCGGGAGCAATATGATGTATCATTTTAAAACTCAGTTTCGATAGACATTTCTTAACTCTAACAATTTTCATATGATATTCCCCTGTGAATGTCTGAATGTTATCGTCATTCAGAATTATTCTTCGTGGCCTATTTTGCAGAGTTTGTAGTTAATCAACTTGAGCGGAATTAGGGCCAAACCAAATCATAGGACAATAATCAAAGTATGATTGGAACATAGTATTATAAAGTACATGTATAACAACGGTTTATTTTTTAATCAATAAATGGTCTAGCCCGTTTGAGGACGTAAATATTTCTTGATATCTATGATTTAACGTTTTCAAATTCAGGTGCCCATGAAAGGTGTTTATCTAAAACCACTCCCAAAATATTTGAATGTATCCACAATTCCTAATTTAACTCTTGGAATGCGCGTCATTCAAGTACAGAATAAATAATAGCGGGCCTAGAATACTGCCCTGTGGTATCTATAACACAGGGTGTTTACACCATATAGGATAGGTGGATGAAATAAGAATAATGCGAAAGGTTAGGAGCAGGATGTGGGACTCTTATCATCTTCTTTTTAAAGTTCACCCCCCCCCTCTTTTTTCCCTTCTCTCTCCCGCTTTCTTCCCCTTTCTTCTCGTTTTCCTCAATTCGATTCGATGAGGGAATGTCCCAGAGCCTCCCGTGCCTCCTGTATCTACGCCACTGCATGGTCGAACGATATTAAGAAAAATATAAAGAAAATTGGCTTATATCAAGCACCCATGCACACCCCCCTCTCTCTCTCTCTCTCTCTCTATTATCAATACATTGATTTCTTTTGGTTGTTATCGGAATCTTATTGATATTGTGTTTAACAATCTTTATAATTAGGTGGGGTTTTTCAGTCGAGATAACAAATTGTATCACATAAGTTATATTAAGCGTTGTCATATATGAACAATTATTATGACAGTAAGAAAGAAAAATACAAACAAAGGTGTTATTTTGTACGCATAATGACAATTGCTTAAGAAAGAACCTTTAAAAAAGCTAAATTGCGGAGTACTGTCTTTCAGCCTGCGTGAGCAAGGGTTTCTTTGCGATATCTCCGTCGTTTCCTTCAATGGCGCTTACGATCTTGGACAGCGACTTGATGTTGTACTCCTTGTCATTGTCGAATTCGGTGAGGAGATCGCCCATGGCGGCATCGGGCTTGTACTTGAGGAGGTTGCCGAGGGAACCGATACCGAAGGCGAGTGTGAAAATAAACCACATGATCCGGGAGGTACCCCTGATCCCTTTTTGTCTGGAAAAAAAATAGTACTTCTGTGAACAAAAGTAGAGCTCGCACTAGCATAAATACCAACAAAGTCTATTATTGACAAAATAAAGCAAAATCATGCTTAATTACCGGTATAACCTCTTTGAGGAAATCTGATCAATATTATTTGCTATGTATAGGGTTCTAATTCCGAATTGATTAAAATGTCATTCAACCATAGAAGATCATTGACGGATCCAATGCTGGTGTGAAAATATTTTCGACAAACTCCCAATTTTGCGTAGGTATTATGTAATATTCTTAGCAGCACGGCTGAGGTACGACACAGGTGCACGCTACCCCGTACCCCCACCCACCATTTCCATATTCCTGGAAGGGAAAAGAACTACATCTATAATAGATATCATCATTCTTACCTTTGAGGTTTATTAACTTCATAATGCTATTTATCAATAAATTTCATGTTGGGTTATAAAAAAACTCTCACATCCACCCCACGTACACCTCACACCTTCACATACATGTGCGGTCGCGGGGGGGGGGGGGGGGGGGGGTATCCATTAACTGGGGTGGGGCGGGATGAATCCCTTCAGTTGGGGAGCCATTGCGCCGGCCTGGGACGTATACAGGCCTACACAATGGGTTCTATGTCAGGGATACGTGGGACGGTGGGGGATTGGGCGTATACGCCGCAGCTCCATTCTCTTATTTCTGAGGACGGATACATTCCTATTCTAAAATTCTCAAGGCAAACGCATCTCCAGTCAAAATCAAAATGATATACAGGTAAAGTGCATGGAGGGTGGTAACTTACCCAGCAAGATAGTACGCATAAATGGCCTCAGACACGTGAATGGTCACTGCCATGTACCAACTGGAGAGAGGGGGGGGGGGGGTGGTACAGAGAAAAGGAAGACAGGAAGCGAAAGAGAGAGAGATGGGGGGGGGGAGAAAGAGGGGGGAGATGAAGATAATTACCAAGACAGGAACAGAAGAGGTAT
>CM046871.1:20907625-20912625 GCA_025617745.1 Heliocidaris erythrogramma | reverse complement strand
AAAAATAAATGAAATCGGGCAAGAAAGACGTAACTCGAAAATTGGAAAAATTCGAGTTAAAACTTTATTATTGAATTGGAGCTTTACAGCAATAGCAGTATTGAATTTTGTGATTGAATTGTGTTAAGAGTGTAGAGCCCTTGATATTCGTAGCAAAAAAATAATTGAAATCGGGCAAGAAAGACGTAACTCGAAAATTAAGCATTTTCGAGTTTCAAACTCGAAAATGGCAAAAGTTCGAGTTAAAACTTTATTATTGAATTGGAGCTTTACAGCAATAGCAGTATTGAATTTTGTGATTGAATTGTGTTAAGAGTGTACAGCCCTTGATATTCGTAGCAAAAAAATAATTGAAATCGGGCAAGAAAGACGTAACTCGAAAATTAAGCATTTTCGAGTTTCAAACTCGAAAATGGCAAAAGTTCGAGTTAAAACTTTATTATTGAATTGGAGCTTTACAGCAATAGCAGTATTGAATTTTGTGATTGAATTGTGTTAAGAGTGTACAGCCCTTAATATTGGTAGCAAACAAATATTTGAAATCGGGCAAGAAAGACGTAACTCGAAAATTGAGCATTTTCGAGTTTCAAACTCGAAAATGGCAAAAGTTCGAGTTAAAACTTTATTATTGAATTGGAGCTTTACAGCAATAGCAGTTTTGAATTTTGTGATCGAAGTGTGTTAAGAGTGTACAGCCCTTATTATTGGTAGCAAAAAAATAAATGAAATCGGGCAAGAAAGACGTAACTCGAAAATTGGAAAAATTCGAGTTAAAACTTTATTATTGAATTGGAGCTTTACAGCAATAGCAGTATTGAATTTTGTGATTGAATTGTGTTAAGAGTGTACAGCCCTTATTATTGGTAGCAAAAAAATAAATGAAATCGGGCAAGAAAGACGTAACTCGAAAAAAGAGCATTTTCGAGTTTCAAACTCGAAAATGGCAAAAGTTCGAGTTAAAACTTTATTATTGAATTGGAGCTTTACAGCAATAGCAGTATTGAATTTTGTGATCGAATTGTGTTAAGTGTGTACAGCTCTTAATATTCGTAGCAAAAAAATAAATGAAATCGGGCAAGAAAGACGTAACTCGAAAATTGGAAAAATTCGAGTTAAAACTTTATTATTGAATTGGAGCTTTACAGCAATAGCAGTATTGAATTTTGTGATTGAATTGTGTTAAGAGTGTAGAGCCCTTAATATTCGTAGCAAAAAAATAATTGAAATCGGGCAAGAAAGACGTAACTCGAAAATTAAGCATTTTCGAGTTTCAAACTCGAAAATGGCAAAAGTTCGAGTTAAAACTTTATTATTGAATTGGAGCTTTACAGCAATAGCAGTATTGAATTTTGTGATTGAATTGTGTTAAGAGTGTACAGCCCTTAATATTGGTAGCAAACAAATATTTGAAATCGGGCAAGAAAGACGTAACTCGAAAATTGAGCATTTTCGAGTTTCAAACTCGAAAATGGCAAAAGTTCGAGTTAAAACTTTATTATTGAATTGGAGCTTTACAGCAATAGCAGTATTGAATTTTGTGATCGAATTGTGTTAAGAGTGTACAGCCCTTATTATTGGTAGCAAAAAAATAAATGAAATCGGGCAAGAAAGACGTAACTCGAAAATTGGAAAAATTCGAGTTAAAACTTTATTATTGAATTGGAGCTTTACAGCAATAGCAGTATTGAATTTTGTGATTGAATTGTGTTAAGAGTGTACAGCCCTTATTATTGGTAGCAAAAAAATAAATGAAATCGGGCAAGAAAGACGTAACTCGAAAATTGAGCATTTTCGAGTTTCAAACTCGAAAATGGCAAAAGTTCGAGTTAAAACTTTATTATTGAATTGGAGCTTTACAGCAATAGCAGTATTGAATTTTGTGATTGAATTGTGTTAAGTGTGTACAGCCCTTAATATTGGTAGCAAAAAAATATTTGAAATCGGGCAAGAAAGACGTAACTCGAAAATTGGAATAATTCGAGTTAAAACTTTATTATTGAATTGGAGCTTTACAGCAATAGCAGTATTGAATTTTGTGATTGAATTGTGTTAAGAGTATACAGCCCTTAATATTGGTAGCAAAAAAATATTTGAAATCGGGCAAGAAAGACGTAACTCGAAACTCGAAACTCGAAACTCGAAGTTTAGCAACACACCTACTACTACTACTACTACTACTACTATATGTGAAGAAGAGACTTCACGAAGTAGAGATACCATGGGCTTTACAATTACCAGTTATCAGCTACTGGAAATTTAACATATTTTGAACTCGAAAAATGAAACTCGAAACTCGAAACTCGAAACTCGAAACTCGAATCTCGAAACTCGAGACTCGAGACTCGAAACTCGAAACTCGAAACTCGAAACTCGAAACTCGAAACTGGAAGTTTAGCAACACACGTATTAGTAGTAGAGATAGTAGTAGTAATAGTAGTAGTATAGTACTAGTAGTAGTAGTAGTAGTAGTGATAGTAGTAGTAGTAAAGTAGTTGTAGTAGTAGTAGTGATAGTAGTAGTAGTATAGTAGTAGTAGTAGTAGTGATAGTAGTAGTATAGTAGAAGTAGTAGTAGTAGTAGTGATAGTAGTAGTAAAGTAGTAGTAGTAGTAGTAGTGATAGCACTAGTAGTATTAAAGTAGTAATAGTAGTAGTAATAGTATAGTAGTAGTAGTAGTAGTAGTATAGCAGCAGCAGTAAAGTAGTCGTGGTAGTAGTAATAGTAGTAGTAGTAGTGATAGTAGTAGTATAGTAGAAGTAGTAGTAGTAGTAGTGATAGTAGTAGTAACGTAGTAGTAGTAGTAGTGATAGTACTAGTAGTAGTAAAGTAGTAGTAGTAATAGTATAGTAGTATAGTATTAGTACATAGTAGAAGTAGTAGTGATAGTAGTAGTAGTAGTATAGTAGTAGTAGTAGTAGTAGTATAGTAGTAGTAGTAGTAGTAGTATAGGAGCAACAGTAAAGTAGTAGTGGTAGTAGTGGTGGTAGTAGTAGTAGAAGAAGTAGTAGTAGTAGTAGTAGTAGTAGGAGTAGTATAGTAGTACAGTAGTAGTAGTAGTAGTACTAGAAAACGTAATTATTATTTCATGAAATTCAATGATGTGAAAAGAGATGTTAGATCAACTGGGAAGGTTATCAATGAATTATTCCATAGAACCCGGGGTAAAGTGCAATGTGACCTTATTGAAAGCAATGGTCTAGTGATTTCCGACAAACAACATATTGTTAATTCTTTCAATAACTACTTTTCATCGGTAGCTTCTGAAATTACGAACGACTTGCCTGATAGTACTAACCATTTCACCCATTCTTTACAGGGAAATTACATGAATTCATTGTTTTTAAAACCTATACAAATATATGAAATTCTTGATATTGTATTCAAACTCAACGCAAACAAAAGCGTTGGATATGACAACTTAAGTACCAAGGTTTTAAAAAAGTGTATATGTTTTATTGTTAAACCATTGTGTTTTATTTTCAACCTTTCATTGAGCACCGGTTGTTTCCCTAGTGGACTTAAAATAGCAAAGATAATTCCTATTTACAAAAAAGGTAGTAAACAGACACTTTCAAATTATAGACCAATATCAATATTATCAACATTCTCAAAGGTTTTTGAACGTTTAGTTTATAATCGCTTCATGCCTTTTTTGTGCAACAGTAATATATTATATTCAAAACAATTTGGGTTTAGACAGGGCTACTCCTCTTACATGGCATTACTTGAATTCACTTCTACAATTGCAAAGGCCTTCGAAAACAAACAATTCACAATAGGTATATTTTTAGATTTATCAAAGGCCTTCGATTGTATTAGTCATTCCATCCTAATAGAAAAACTCCAACATTATGGTGTAAGAGGAGTAGCCCTAGACTGGTTTAGGAGTTACCTTCGTGACAGAAAACAATATGTTTCTATTGATAATGCCTCTTCTGAGATGAAATGTGTTAATATTGGAGTGCCACAGGGCTCCGTGTTAGGTCCTTTACTTTTTTTGATTTTTATAAATGATTTACAGCATGTAAGTAATATATTACACACTATACTCTTTGCTGATGATACAAATCTGTTTTTGTCTGGTAATAACTTAAATGACCTAAAATTACAACTGAATTTAGAACTAAAAAAAATACATGAGTGGTTCCTTGCCAATAAATTAAAATTGAATGTGGACAAAACATGTTGTATGATGTTCCAACCTAAAAATAAAAATATTTCTTATGATAACTTTGACATTTTTATTGACAATAGTAAAATACCTCTTGTCCAGTCTACGAGATTTTTGGGTGTTGTGATAGATTACAAATTGACCTGGAAAGATCACATAGATTATATAGCTTGTAATGTATCTAAATCCATCGGTGCAATAAATAGACTTAAAAAGTCAATTCCACTTAACATACTACTTATGATATATCAATCAATAGTCTTGCCATATTTTAATTATTGTAATATACTTTGGGGTAACTGTGCAGTGGTTCATTTAAATCGATTACTTGTTTTACAGAAACGTGCAATAAGAGCCATTACCAATTCCTCCCCAAGATCAAGTACACAATCATTGTTCAAAAAGTTGAACTTACTGTCTCTTAATAATATCAATAAATATCAAATTGCAACATTTATGTACTTGTTTCTTAAAAATTGTCTTCCTCCGTTTTATAATGATTTATTTGTGAAAAACAAATCTTTAATCAATTACACTACTAGACAATCTGACAACTTTTATCTACCAAATTTTAAATATAATTTCTCAAGAACAACAATTGAATATGCTGGACCCATCATTTGGAATAGTTTACCCAATGAACTTAAATCTTGCCCTTCACTCACTACCTTCAAGCGTAAATATAGAAATATTCTTATAAATTTATAAATCGTTTCTTGATGCCGTGTCGTATTGTTGTAGTTGTTTTGTCTAGGTTAATTGTTTTTTCATTTTCATTTTTTCTACAATTAGCTATCTGGAATTTGCCTTGATAGGCCTATGGCCTTTG